>PQXJ01000370.1:0-37542 GCA_004786225.1 Botryotinia narcissicola | reverse complement strand
ATCTCCAACTTCCTTTCTATTCACTCACCATGATATATTGAGCAGCATTTGGTACTCCATAGGCTCTTTTTGCCTCTGTATAGAGGTTTAATTGGTTTTATTGCGACGCGTTTCTCTCTACCCACTGCTTTCTGGTGGCAGACCTTTCTACAACATTGTGCGACATATCATATCTGCTTCCTTAATCATTCCTTCACAAAGGCGACAATTGTGCCCAATACCTTCAGAATTCCCCCACTCAAATTCTCGACCATCTCCACAGTATCGCCAAAATGGACCAGTGGCAGAATTATTCTGAATCATCAGGTTCAAGAAGGTACAACGGAAACCCCCCACCAGCCCATCCCCAAATGGCTAGAGATTATAACGGGAATCCCCAAACCCAACCTCCAGCAGGTTTTACATACGACCAATATCAAGGAGGTTTAGGATCTCATCCTCAATCTCTGGCAACTTCTCCTGCTATTCCTCAGATGACGGATGGAAACTGAGATGTGGCCATGCAAGACTCTGGAGATCAATACAATATGAAATATCCTATGCGCCCTCATCATCAACAATATCTTTCAGGCAACCAAAGGTTATCTCACCAATCGCCGCAAGAACCATCTGCGGCGGCTCAACGTTATTCTCTAATGGAGACTTTATCGCCAACATCCCCGTACGGCGCAACACAACAGCAAAATTCAAATCAATACATGTCACCACCGGGGGCTGGTAGCAGACAGTCTCCCTCGAAGAATGCCTCGTATTCTTCACCAAACGCGTACTATCCTAATCGTCAACAATTACCTCCCATCCAGCCGTATGCTTCTAATTCTAACAATGAATCATACCCAACTTCCGCGACTCAACAGCTGAATGCCATGTTTGGTAACGATCAAAAGTCTCCACGGCGGCCAGTACCTCAGTCGGCGCAAGGTCCACCTGGAAGAGGACCAGTTCCTGAATTCACAAAGATTCGTTCTACTTCTGATTTGCAACCAAAGGTTAATGCGCAGCCGGCGTTTCGCAGGGCTAACCCAGAGGGCGGGTTCATAAGTGTAAGCTTCATTATTATGCGCAATACGGTTGAAAATTGTGCTAAACAGTCCCATTACAGCCCCTTCAAGCTCTTACGAGCCACCTCCCTTCTACCTATCGGATATGCAATCCCAGCTTCAAGTACGAATCCTCGCGGAATCCCCGCAGATTGCTCACGAAACCAAGCAAAGGTGTCAAGAATGATGGATTCGATAACGAAGATAGCGACTATATACTTTATGTGAATGACATTCTCGGGTCTGAGGAAACTACTCATAAGTATGTTTCGAGGTTGATATTAATTCTAGATTCCGAGGAATCCTCCTGCTAACACATTTCGCAGAAACCGCTATCTCATCCTTGATGTTCTTGGTCAAGGGACCTTTGGATAAGTTGTC
The DNA here is from genome assembly GCA_004786225.1 of Botryotinia narcissicola. Taxonomy (NCBI): domain Eukaryota; kingdom Fungi; phylum Ascomycota; class Leotiomycetes; order Helotiales; family Sclerotiniaceae; genus Botryotinia; species Botryotinia narcissicola. Next base: position 36,121 of record PQXJ01000370.1, on the reverse strand, counting down.
AAGTGTCAGAATCTGAAGACTCAGGAAGTTGTTGCTGTAAAGGTAGTGAAGAATAGAACTGCCTACTTTAACCAAAGTATGATGGAGGTTTCCGTTCTAGACTTGGTAAGTTCTTGTCATGAAGCTGTATTCCTCATTCACTGACTTGAATCTTTTTATTCTAGCTCAACACAAAGCTTGATAAGAACGATGATCACCATCTACTGCGACTCAAAGACACATTTATTCATCGTCAACATCTCTGTCTAGTTTTCGAGTTGCTCAGTGTGAATTTGTATGAGTTGATCAAGCAGAATCAGTTCCGAGGCTTGAGCACCACACTTGTGCGAGTTTTTGCCCAACAGCTTTTGAACGGTTTGAGCTTGCTGAACAAAGCGCGACTCATTCATTGCGATTTGAAGCCGGAAAATATTTTACTCAAGAACCTCGAAAGTCCCATCATCAAGATCATCGATTTTGGATCAGCCTGTGATGAACGTCAAACAGTATACACATACATCCAGTCAAGGTTTTACAGATCCCCCGAGGTATTACTTGGTTTACCATATTCATCAGCTATCGATATGTGGTCATTGGGCTGTATTGTTGTTGAATTGTTCTTGGGTCTCCCTCTGTTTCCAGGATCCTCTGAATACAACCAAGTTTCCCGAATAGTGGAGATGTTGGGCAATCCACCAAACTGGATGCTTGAGATGGGAAAGCAATCTGGAGACTTCTTCGAGAAGAGGCACGATGTAGATGATTATGGCAGAAGAACATACCATCTCAAATCTATGGAGCAGTATTCTCGCGAGCATGGATCAAAGGAGCAACCAAGTAAAAAATACTTCCAAGCTACCACCCTTCCGGAGATCATTCGTTCTTATGCGATGCCACGGAAGAACATGAAGCCAAACGAAATAGAGCGAGGTAAGATTAAGCCCTGTACTTCTTGTGAGCCTTTGACTAACAACTTTAACGTAGAAATGAATAACAGAGTTGCTTTCATTGATTTCGTTCGTGGTTTACTCAACATCAATCCTTTGGAGCGCTGGTCTCCACAACAGGCCAAGCTACATCCATTCATCACCCAACAAAAGTTCACCGGTCCATTCGTTCCACCAATGAATCTCAAGTCAAGTGCTATAAATAGATCTCCTGCTCCCGGAACGACACAGCAGCAGCAGGCTGAAGCATTGAGTAAGCAGCGAGCCCAGGCAGCTCAAGCTCAAGCTCATTCACATGCTCATTCTTCATCTCATGCTTCATACAATGCCGGTGTCCCGGTTAATTCATATGGCCAAGTGCCACCAAACCAACAGCACCCGCCGATGTACAACAATAACAATATGTACACTCCAAACTCCAATCATCAGGCTCCTCACCAAGCTCCTCACCAGGCTGCTCATCAGGCTACTCATCAGGCACCTCACCAACCCGCCCCACCTCCATACCCCACACAACAAGGATACAACCAAATGGGAATGATGGGGCAACCACCAACACAGATGCCACCAGCGCAATATGGAGCCGGTCCTTCACAGCAACAGCCAAGTCTCTATCAGCAGGCTACTGTGAGGTCTGGAAGGCAGCGTGCTTCGACAATGGAAGTTCAACAGGGATGTATTCCTGTGACGATACAAAGAGTTGCTAGTCATCTTGACCCTAGTCAGCCTATTCGTTTACAGCCAAGTCCTGCGTATTATCCACCTCCACCTGATGGAGTCCCTGATGGGAACCCTGGTAGTGCGCGAAGAAGGGGGAGCAGAGCTGCTCAGTGTGGACAAGCACCTACCAGAAATCGAGATTTTATTCGAAATCTAGAAGATCGAACATTGGAGGAGGGATTTATGGGGCAGAGCCAATGGCACTGAGCTCCACGACCTTAAATTTGTAGGACGAGTAGAATGATCGAGGACCAGCGACAGCGAATCACGCTAAACTTATAATCTAGAAATGCCAACTGCAGCTTGGAAGCTAGTGTTCATATTATTCTTCGCGCATTATATGATAGGCGTGTGTTGTCATAGGGATCGGGAAAAATTTGAATCATGATACCCAACGGCGGGGCTTTTCTACGAATATCACTCTAGGGCAGACACTATAGGCTTCTACGTAGTGATGAGTTCTGCAACGAGATGGGAAGGGCATAATTGGAATGAAGGGATGAAATTATAGGGAAATGAACTAGCGAGGATGCTTTAAAACGTCTTCGAGAATTATTAGGGGAGGGAGAAATGTGCGCGGTCTTTTGCTAGTATGAGAGTTGCACTTCAGAATTCGATTCATGTAAGCTATTAGTTATTGCATGGATGGATGGATCCATACAGTTAAAGATGAGAGAGAGCTAGGTCAAAATGCAATGGGGAGAATATAAAAGAGCGCAGTACGCCGGGTTTTCTCAGTTTGATGGCCTTAGAAATGTGCTTGTGATGGATGTGATCTCTTCTGGATGTGCTCACGGGTGCTAACGATGTACAGCTGGACACTAGTGTGTTTTGGTCTTTGTCTAATGGCTGGATTGAATCTACACTAATACTCCCGCAAGATGGGGAGGGTAATCACAACTCAAACTTCAATTCACCAGTCAATTATTAAGCCTTGAATAGTGTCGCTGAAATATGTTCTGATTGAGCTCTAGACACGTGGGTGCTTGTTACGCTGTGTATGTACAAAATATACAAATTCTATCCTTTCACCGACTCCCCATTAAATCCTCAATCTATCGCTCGACCCAACACCAACATCAAACATCATTGGTGATTTACATGCCCCGAACCCCTCAACTCCAATCCCTAAATTTATACATAACCCATAACCTCCTAATCCACCAATTCCCCCACCAACTTCAAAATCTCCATCTCTCCCGCTCCCTTGCGTTCTTCCTCCCACTTTCCATAAGCATCCCACCACCACCCATGCGTTACCCCATCATTTCCTTTATACCCCGCTACCCCATCTGCACCCACGCGTTTTGACCACGGCTTATCAACTATATAATGTAAGCCCCGCACCTCCTCATCCCGCCACATCTCCGGATGCCAATACCGCCATTTTTTCAGCGCATTCCATTTCCACCCGATGCTCACCCATCGATCGCGCCACCACTCGGTAATGAAATCTTGATCAGGAAACTGATAGCTCGAAATCTCAGTTTGATGCGTCTCGATGAATTTCCACATATCATCCCAGGTTTCCTTGCTGGGCGCAAAAACAAATACTCCCGAATTGAGAAGCGTGTGTGTTTGCGGCCCGCTGGATCCAGATGGCACGGGTGGGTTGTGTTCCACGGGGTTGGGGCTGGGGGTTACATAGGCGCAGTTCTCGCGCGTCCAGGACTCCGGGGCCCACGTGTCGTTTTCGTGATTGCACACGCAGACGTGGTTGGCGGCGAGGAGTTTGCCCGCTTCACCGGGGATGGACGGGTTGGTTAGTGCGTGTTTGAAGACGAGTTCGTCCATGGGACCGAAGATCAGGATGTCGGCGTCCAGGAAACAGATTCGTTCGTAGGGGTACGTGTACAGCGAGAAGACTTGCATTTTGGTCCAGGTGGAGGCGAAGCGGGCGGCGACACCGGAGTTGGCGCTGAGGTTTAGGAGGGGCGTGGGGTGTAGGATTATATTGGAGCGGACGGCTTCGCGTTCAAGGGCTGGGAGATAGTGTTCCGGGAGGTTGGCGTACATGAGGATGAGCGGGAATTGGGAACCGTGTTTTTTGAGAGTGTGCGCTAGGAGGATGGCGCCGGGGAGGTAGGAGGGCGAGGTGATGAGGGTGGCGTAGGCAGCGGTGGGGTCGGAGGGAGGCGTGGTGGTAGTGGAGGGGAAGTGTGCGGAGCTGGGGGATGGGGTGGCGGTGCTGGGAGTGGACATTTTGGGGATTGGCTGGATTTAGATAGAAAGGGGGTGTGGATGAGTAGGTAGGTTAATGAAAATTAAATCTACTATTCTCCAAAATCAAAAGTCTTTTGTGTAGCAATACTGAGTAGGTACCGAGAGGTAGGTAGGTAGGTAGGTATGTAGATATCAAAATCAAACGGTACACATGTAGAATTCTCCGTAGGAATCTCAGGAGAAGAAACAAGAAAAGTAAATAAAGTGAATTACCTAGGGACTTCTTATACTCGAATTTCGAGAAGGAGAAGGAGGTAGGTAGTCCCTGCCGCGTTTTTCTCCTCGCCACGCCACAACACTATACAACACGGCAGGAATAACCTAACGTTCACGTTCATGTTAACGGTGACTGGGAGTTGTTGGTTAAGGTGTGGAGGTAAGGAACTACCCAGGTACTTGCTTGTATCTCACTAGTAGGTAGGGGGTAGAGAGGTAGGTAGCTAGGTGAAAAATCTAGACGTCATGGAATTGGATGAAAGACGTAGGGTAGGGTGGGTAGCGAGGTGAATGAATGGATGATTGATAAATGTTTTTGTATGGGTATGTAGATAGGTAGATGCTTAGGTGATGTAATATGAAAGGAAAGAAAAGAAAAGAGGTAATCCTTTTGTTCGGAGGACTTATCTGCTTTTCGATAGTGTACATTATACCGGTATGTATCTTGATTATATGAGTAGAGAAGATATATATATATTAAACAATCCTCACTTCATAACGAGTACCAGTATTACCAAAATATCAATACTCGAGTACAGTACAATGAGTATCGCGTAGATACAAATTCCAATTCCAAATAACTGAAAAAAGCCAAGTCCCATTGCCCGCCTCCTTCTTGAAATCGAAGTGGCCAATTCCGGTCTGGATTTCTCTAGGGATTTTTATCTCTTTTATTCTCCTAGATAGGTACTCGTATGTACGAGTATGCATAGCGTAGCACTAAGGCTTTGCGAGCCAGTCATTGTAAGGTTGATTCCTCGGCTAGATCGTCCCTGGATCTTATCTTATCTTGGGTTTGCGTCTGGGTGTGAAGGTACCCGTGGACCCCCACTTCGTATCTAGGTGTGCCACACCAAATCCGCCAAACATAATAAATTGTTGACATGCAGAATTTCATAAAGGAATATCGTTTTCTGAGGCATTCTTCTGAGATTGGATTTTCATTCAAGTACTAGGTAGGTACTTAAGTTATGGACTTTTGCTGGCCGGCTTGTTCTCCGGGTTGCGACGTCTGTCGGATTATCAAAAGCTCGGAGGCTTCGCATTTTTCGGCATTCGAGTGGTCAGCAAGAAATGGTCAGCAATATAATTGGATACAGTGGAATGGTCAGCAATTGGAAATCACAGCTCCCCCTCCACTGCGCATCCTGGGGTAGGGGAAAAATTATCGCGATTCGAATATTTTCCTACTCTGGGAAATTTTTTGGTTTCCTGCCTTCATAATGTATAAATCCCCAGATTGTAAAAGTGACAAGTGTAAATGCGTCGCGTGTTTCCTGTTCCTTTTCGCTCCTTGCTCCTCTTTACTACCCTGAGATTGGACGCTGTGGTACCGGTTTCGAATACCATTTCTACGTGTGCTAGTTCGGTCAGATCTTTATCTACATCTTTCTCTTCAGGTTTTGGTCTTGGTCCCTCCTCGAGAAATATAAATTGGACGGCGCTTGTGAAGGGAAATTACATCGCGTGGAATTCTCATAACCGTATACCCATTCCTCAATTTTCGCAAACTCGAAGCGCAAAGATGTCGACTTCGATTGCGGAAGTAAAAGAGGTGGTTGATAAGGCGGGGGAGCCGGCAAGTTAGCAAGCGGAGATATTGGGAGAGAATGAGGGGAGGGAAGAAGCATTGAAGGAGATTGAAAAGGTAGAGGAGAAAATAGAAAAGAAAGAACAGAAGAAAGAAGAAGCGCTCCCGAAATTAAGCGCTGCAGATTTTAAAGTCTACAATTCCATGGCGGAACGTATGAATTACTTTGTACGTTCACTTCCTCCTCTCTCATCCCATTCAACTCAACTCAGTTCTCCTCTGACCTACCCCTAGCACAACCACTTTCGCTAAACATGGACGCTCCTCAAAACCGCCACGATCAATAACCAACGACCGCGCAATCTCTCTCTCCGCCAATTTCTCCAAACCGGACTTTCCTTTCTCTCGCAACTTGAAGCCCACCACGGTATCGAAGAACAGCACATCTTTCCCGTTCTGGCGCGCAAGATGCCGGAATTCGCGAATGGGAAAAATGCAGCCGAGTTGTTGCGACAGCATAGGGAAATTCATAAGGGGATGGATGTTATGCAGGAGTATTTGGAGAAGTGTAGAGATGGAGAGATGGAATTGAGTTTGAAGGTTTTGGGGGAGAAGATGGATGGGTTTGGGGAGGTGTTGTGGAAGCATTTGGATCAGGAGGTCGAGACTTTGGGGGCGGAGAATATGAGGAGGTATTGGTCGAAGGAGGAGATGAGGAGGTTGCCGATGTAAGGGGTGGGGTGGGAGTTATAAGGCGTTTTTCCATATGTAGAGGGGTCAGGGGAGGGGTAGGAAGGTATAGGGGAACAGATGCTTAGCGAGGCTGGGGAAGCGGAAGCGGGGAGGGAGGTGCTGTTAGGGGTAGTATATTGAAGTCAATAGGAGGGATGAGAGGACATGTGAATTTCTTGAAATTAGCCAGCCTGAAGATTTACATTATACAGAGAAAAAAGAAAAGAAAAGAAAAACATTGAAGATCCAATCTTCATAGAATACAAGAGCAGCGTGATTCACACTTTCCCCAAAAATCAAAATACGTTCATCCTATATCATTACCGTATAATTAAAGACGTACATACATGTACGTAGATCGCTCAAGCGAATATACAAGAACTTCACAAAGGGGTTGTATTCTCAACTACAGACTATGTTATATCTATATAGTATTATTGTATATCCAATTTCTTATATATATATCTACAGTGCCGGATGGAATGATTACGCTTTTCTTTTCGTTGTGAGTTTGATTTCTTGATTCATGTAAATGAAAATGAAAATATACTGAATTTAGAGTCTATAAAGTTGTTATTCGAGTTCACCACCCACCTAGTCTAGATTCCGAGGGTCTTTGGGGGTCATTGGGAGACAGATCAGGAAGACCGTCGGCCTCTAAGATTGGCTGTCACCGCATCTCATAAGTAACCCGTCGGGTCTGCTTACCGAGATGTAGGATTATTCCGCATGATCACAGATCCTCCCAATAGAGGGCGTTCTTGCGGATCTACAGCTTTTATGCTGTGAGATTTGTACACGTTGTGCGGAAATATTTACAGGCTCGAGACAACTCATCCGAGGCTTGAGGATCGAGTGATCCTAGCCCTGCAGAACCCCGAAGTGAGCGAAATTTCAAGAACGAGGCGCCGCTGAGCCTAGGGCACTGCGCCTCGGGGTTTCCGGGCATCAATAAGGCTCGTCGATGTTTTGTTGTCAGAATATATCTTTGTGAAGCTTCCCAATGTCTTCCTTTTCTCATACATATTTTTTGCATTAAGATCTTTATTTGTCATTTTTGTTTCGTTTAATTATTATTATCGTTACTATACATGAAGAGTTATTATGATGGAGGGTACACTGTTGTATGTATTGAAGAGCTTTATGCAATTTTCCTTTTCTGATACGTAAAGCACGCTTTCACGCGTTGAAGACTAAATAGATAGAATTGATAATTATCGGGAACGAGAACTATGTATTATCTGGCCCAATTCTGGACACAGGCCGATTGGAAGCATCTGCACGAACGAATAATGAATGGACCAAAACATTCTGGATCCTCGAAACTGGATTTAAAAATCGGCCGACATTTGCATACACCAAATCCTAGGCCCAACCGGAGTTTAGGATGAGCAAGAAGTCATGCATAGTCTAAGATCAAGCCAAGCTGAAGCTTCGAATAACCAGGAGCTTATGGATTGTAGTTGATATATATTTTATGTAAGTTTGTAGATTCTCAATTTTTCTTATGTTGGCCAATACGCCTCCCTATATGAATTCTTTTGATACCCTTCGTCTAGTGACTACAGAATGTCAGAATAATGAAGGCATTTCGTTATGTTATCTAATTGATTTATTGATCATAAGCTAAATGCTCAATTTATATTAGATACCCCTTTTGGAACTTTCCGGACGAGTTTGATGGTGCGTACTTGAGTACTAGTACGTTGCCATGAAAGAAATGCTAATGTAGTATGGCTGGATAGCTCCCTCAAACCTTGACGAGCAGGTACAAATACTCCCAGGACTCGAGAAAGACGGTACTGTTTTCAATTTTCAGCCTGAAATTCCCTGGAATCACGGCCAGTATAGCGAGCAACATGCCTCAGAGCAGCAGGGTGTTGCAGATCCATCGTACTGGATGCAGCAGCTATCTTCTACAGGGTATGGTCTCTCCTCGCGTATCGGTTCCATCGACCAATAAGCCGTTCCGGTCCTGATAGCACAATATGTACACTGTTTTTGATGGGATAAATCTCTAACATCTAACAGAATCGATAGCATTCAAGATCCACACACAAATCTCTCGTCTCTTCCCCAAACAAGCATATCTCAAGCAGACAAGCAAGAAACTGCTTCCAAGTAAGCGATGCCATTTTGATCCATGTTAATCAACTACTGACTCCCACGCTGTCAATATATGGATGACAATCAACGCGTCCATAAATGTACAACACTAGGCTGCAGAATCCCAGGCTTTAAAAAGCTATCAGATCTTCGACGTCCCCAAAGGTCTCACGAGGCGCCTCAATTCTTCTTTCACATAAGAACCTGTAAAGCTCACGCCAGGGGTTTCAAACGCAAAGACAATCTCACAGAGCATCGAAAATGAGTCCACGAGGCAAATGCACGAGCTTCGGTGGTTGCGTCTCACGACTCGAAACCCATCGCTCGAGCCGAACCAATTGAAGATGAAGAAATGGGAAACGCAATTCCACCTTCGGCTCTGATGGCAATTTGTTGCCAAAGGAGTTTCTTTTGGTAAAGCTCGCGGAGTTACAAGCCTCGAGGATGAGATTGATAGAGGAAAAAGATGAGGAAATTAGAGCGGTGGAAAAGACACTGTCTTTGATGTGACTTTCGGGATTGATGGTAGTAGAAATGAAGGGGATCGATTTGTGATCTGGATAAGCATTGGGGTCATGGGATCGTGTTAAACATGTTTGGTGGGTAGAACTTGGGTTCTTATTTTCAGGAAACTATTTCATTGGAAGCGCTGGCTATGAAAATTTGGCGGGAATGATGTTCAGTTCAAGGACACGATGATTCAAGTATCGACTGCAATATGGAAACCGATGCAGTATTTACACGATGACTTATTTCGGTGCCAACCCCTTTTGGTTCTTTATCCTGAGATATGTAATGGATCTCAATCTTCACAAATTTCTCCTTCTCTGAAACTCAACCCCTCAGGGAATACTACATTCGAATATTCAAGTCCGGATGAAGCACTGAAGTCCTATGACTGAGATTTGATTTGGTCTAACAAGATGCTGAAGACTCGCATGTTATGTCTTTATGATCCTTTATTTCACTTGAATTTAAAGACAATAGTCCCTCTACTCTCTTGATCATTATGTAGCCACTAGGCAAACCATGCTTAAAATGGACCATGAAGATCATGTTCATAATCATCGACATAAATCCCGATGTACAGAGTGCCACTTCTTAACTTCATAATGTGTTTTACCTGATATACAGTGTCCTTATACACTTTCCCATGCACCCAATGCATATTATACACACTCTATTTCCGATTCAATAGTGCTCTTCTCCACCCTTTCTAATCATCATATATCCATTTCCTCTACAGGTCCTCAAATCTTAGCCTCTTCAGCCTTCTTCTTCGTCCATCCTTCATCCGGCATCAGGTCCCTCCTTACTCCCTCAAACCTAACCAGATTTTCCTTATACGGGTGCGCCGCGCCCTCAAACGCCTTCAATCGTCCCAGTCTCCCATCCCGCAACCGATTCTTCGGTAACATTCCACTGACCGCCTTCCTCAGAACTTCTGCGCCTCCGAATTTATCCATCAACCCCTCCATACTGATTTCCTTCAAACTACCAGGTCGTGTGTTGTGACGATAATATTTCTTCTGATACATTTTTTTGCCCGTAGTGTGGAGATTCGCGCAATTGGTAACAACAACATAGTCACCGCAATCTGTGGAGGGATCCCAGATTGGCTTGTGTTTTCCCATGAGGAGAAGTGCGATGCGGGAAGCGAGACGCCCGAGGGGTGGTGGTGTGATGCGGGCTGTGACAGAGGGGGGTGAGGAGGGGTTTGGACGAGGTCGAAGGGTGGAGAGAGGAATGTGCGGGGCACTGGCAGAGATGTGATGCCAGGTGCGGGAGTAGGCTAGTTTTGTCTGAGAATGTGTTAATCTATGTATGCAGTTTGTTCGGGGGCTTATTCGTATATATCGACGACTTCGATAGTGCATGCTAGAAGAGTAGTAAAGGAGGAGGTTGAGAACTTACAAATCCATTTGTTTGCGACATCGTGGGATATAATTGGCACGATAACCAATGTAAATACGATGCGCGGGGGACAATATAATTGGCAACTAAATGATTCCCTCGTTGTCGTCGTCAAACTCAAGCCTTGAAGTCAATCGTGATTCTAGATGCCAAGACATTTTTTCTCGACTGGCTTTATGGGATCTTGATTGGCTGGATCTTTTGGCGAGGCTTCCGAGGCTGGATTTCAAAGCATTCATTGTTGCCCCACGTATGATGGAGATGTTGTATTTTGAACTTCATTCATATTGGATCTTCTCTTATTTATTATTTTATCACATACAGGAGGTCTGAGCAAGAGTTTTCAGAAATATAAACTCCTCAAAATGGCCATCACAACTCCCTTCCAGGTAGTTCCCCTCGATTCCGATCACGTATATTGACTAAAATTGAAATATCACTAATGGAGAATAGACACAATTTGCAGTACCTATGACATGTGAAGCATGTATAAAAGATATCGAAGGATCTTTATTTAAACTAGGTGGAATACAGAAAGTTGAAGCAAATCTGAAGGATCAGTTTGTTACTATCGAAGGAACAAGTAAGTTTGTAACTTTACCCCGCCAAGAAAATGGGAGAGTTTGGGAGATCCGGGTTCGTTACTGACGTGGAAATAGCTGCGCCTTCGGAGATTGTTAAGGCAATTGAAGATACGGGGCGAGATGCAATTTTGAGGGGTTTCGGGGGAAGTGATGGTATGTTTGTTTTTCACGTTGTGTTTGAGTGGGAGTTTGGGTTCAATTTCATTTCATGGTTGATGTCTTGAGGTCCTTGTCTGAGATTTGTATAGGTGCGGCTGTCTGTATTCTTGAGACACATGATACTACTGTATCGGACAAAGTACGAGGATTAGTGAGGATGGTGTAGGTATTTCTTATATTAACGTTGGTGGATTTGACGATTCGAGGATTGCAAGAGGGAACATACTGGGCCACTGTTAGAGAGGCGGGGGATATTTCCAACGGAGCAATCTCTACGGCAGGTCTATGGAAGGGAGGTAGTGAAGACACACCGAGAGGTGCGTTTGGTACCGTGAGTGTGGGGAAGAATGGAATGGGAAGTGTGTTTTTGGACAAGCCAATCCAGATATGGGAAATGATTGGGAGGGGAATGGTAGTATCGAAACAACATGAGGGAGACAGAAAGTTTGAGAAGAATGATGAGAATACTCTCGTGGGGGTAATTGCTCGGAGTGCTGGTGTATGGGATAATGATAAGACAGTCTGTTCTTGCTCGGGCAAGACATTGTGGGAGGAAAGGAAGGATGAGGTCAGTAAAGGTATGCTCTGATCATATATCAGATGATCGCACAAGAAATGGAACGATAGCATGATACGATACATACGCCCAAGAAGCTTATTCTCTGCCACCCGCGCTTTTTGCATACCTATGCGTGCTTTCCGTCTGAGAACGACCCGTGGCTTGATCAGAGAATTGCAAAGAAGCAATCCGGAGGAAGTAAGCAAGGAGTGTTCAAGTGTTTGGTCAGGCTACCATAGACTACATCAAACCTTAATGATGAGTATTATGAAGAGTAAGCTTCTCTTGTCAAACGTTAAATCCGAATGCGTTTCAAATCTGTCATATACCGGGCAATGATTCCACTTTTAAATGCCGTCAAGATTGCTTGTCTATGGTAACCCTAATCAGCGAGATCTAATCTCTCAATCCCTAGGCCATCATGTATATTGATCTTATTACTCTTCACGGACCAAAAGGCTGGATGCGACAGAGAAAGCTGCACGCAACCTTAATTTTACATCTGTGTTTGAACTATCGTAGGATGTGTCGTACTTATTCATAGTGTCGGCTATTGCATATACTCTCGGGTGACATTCGTTCTGCTTGATTTGTCTACCTACTAGACTGCCGTTAAAGTTGAGACGAAAGGAAAGATGTTTTCTTCTGTCAAGCTGGGCAGCATCATGCAAACGGGTTCAATCACGATGATGACCAGTTTTTGTGATCTGGCATCTTTATTTCGAGCTTGTTCTTCTCCCGCGTGGCCGTTTAGAACTTTGAATGTGCCCTAAATTCTCAAACAAGGTGAGAAAGGTGAGGTGGAAGCGAGTTTCGTCCAATCGAGGTGTCTTTCCCTGAGACGCCAAGCTTCCTGCGCTTCAATTCAATGCTTATCCGATATCCGATAAGATGCGGGCTAGGATATTCGGCGGTTATCTTTTGAGGAATCGCCCTACGGTTATGTGCGTGGCCGTTTGTGATCTGTTCGGAGGTTACTTTCGGGGTCAGTTGCTGATTTGGTCTGGGCCCAGCAGGCGAGGTACTTCTTTTGTCTTTTAGATGTTGGTATGAATTGCATGGCATGGATGAGTATATGTATAGCATACGTTCTCATTGCCAAATCGATAGTTTGCAATGGCAAGTTGTCGGTCAAAGACAAAAATAACTTGGCATATCGAACTCTTCCAATTGCATGACATAACAAGCCCGTGGATCTGAAGTTATTCATAGATACAAGATATCACAAGACCTTAACCTATAAATAATGTCGAATGAAATTTATACTCAGGTACCAACAGCATAAACTATTGAATCAATCCCGCTGCAAGCAACACTATCACAGTCACCGATGACATTCTATTTTATGTGAGTTCATGATCTTCAACACAATTCTACCAAGTCAAGAAACTCGACTAATCCAGACTTCATTAACCTACATACTGAATCATTAAAAAGAAAGAGAGATATCGTGGACATTTGAAAAGGCAGAAGAAATGCACGGACAAGAAGATACGTTGGATTACGCGCCGATGGAACAAAAAGTGACAGAAAGCGTAACTCTTGACCATCCAATCGGCATGGTATAGGGGATCTTGGAACACTTGCTGCTTTGAACTAGCCTTAAGCGAACAGAATCCAAGTTTCGCAAGCTCCAAATGTGTGGCCACCAACTTTTCACATTTACCAATCATTTTCATAATTTTGGAGAATAAAAGCAATTTTGCTGGTGGCTTGAGCGATTAATCATGATGCTTTTGTATGAAAAGCGTCTCATTTGTGGTTTACGCTTTCATTTCATTTCCAATATCGACGCGGCTTTTCGAAGTAGATAGATAGTTCGAGTAGGTATACATACGTTGCAACAATATATCACAACACCGGAACACGTAAGGGCAATACAAAGCGACGTTACTACTGTTGCGAAGTAGTCCGTTAAATGGATGGCAGAATAGCTACTCGAGCAGATATTGAAGCAGCGATTGACAAGGGGGATTCAAGAGATGGTTTGGAATTTGTAACTCATTGCCCAAGGACTAAGACCGAAGCAAGGATATAACGAAAATGGCAAGAACACTTTCGCAGAATAGAAGAATCTATTTCCAAAATTCATGTACTGCCCTATGTTCCATATATGAATAGAGGTATGTATGTACGTATGTATGTATTTCATATCAACGCCCCTTGAGCCACTGCTATATTTGAACCTCAATCTCTGTATATAAGATGGATAATATAACCATCCGCATGCATGAAACTCCCATGTTCGATCTACTTAGGTAGTCAATACTTCTTCCTACACATCTCCTCCGTACTAGTTGTAGCCCCGTTCGATACGATACGTCGATTAGTTGCCGTGGATCGTGTCGGGGTTAGCAGGGACCATTTTTCGACCAGGGAGCCCCTCTAAATCCACATTTTAGTATCACTGCACCATCGACTTGCATCAAGAGACTAATCAATCCACGTACCAAGCAATTCAAACCTCGTCTCCTCTTCTAACTCTCCATTTTCAATCTTCCATATCCAAAAGAACTTCTAGGGCGCTACTCGTACATTGAACTTCTTCTATTATCCACTCATCCTCCTCCGTTCGTTGTAAGAGCGCTGCTAGCCAGCCATCGTACCTTACATTTCCAACCCAATTCGTCCTGCTTAGTGCATACACCCACACTCCCTTGTCTCTGAACTTTTCCACTTTGTCCGTATCTTTATTCTGTTCTATTTTCGAGTATTCACATTTGAACATCAAGCTGTCAATCTTCCAATCTTTCTACAATCCATTCATCACGAGAACGGAAAATTTCGAAGCCAAATCAAATCAAGTCTCCACGTTCCTTCGAGGTGCCGAATCGTTATTCCCCACCAGCCCACCACTACTTTACGATTAGCAATCAACACTATTTAATAGCGACGGGAGGAGCCCGCAAGTCAAATCCTACGAAAAGTACAAGGACTCGCATATGATCCTTTGAATTTATATACTTTAGAACATAATCTCAACCAAAATACAATTAATTACTCGACAACAAGACATTCCCATCGCTGGACGGATCCGAGAATATTTAATACACACTAGTTGCATCAAAGAGAAGGGACGTACGCAAGAAAAAAAGATACCGACATTTCGAGATAGCTTCGCACAACATACGAGTATTGCAACACGACATAGAATTCCCTTACACCGCTTGATAGCTGGTCGCTCACGAAGGCGACCAGCCAGCTGCGAAAGAACATTTCACGAACACATAATTTTGAGGGAGAAAAGGTATCATGTCTTTGAAACAGGTTAGTGGGTGGAAGGAAGAAAGATGAGGATTAGAGAAGGATACATCAGTACTGACTACTTGCGCAGGAAATTGAGACGTGGGTTTCTGCCCTTGGTCGTTACGATAATAATGAATTCGATGAAGCGTTGAAGGAGTTTGATGGCATTGCAGATACTTCAAAGATTCTCTTCAATTGTGGTGTTATTCATGCGACATTGGGGGAACATGAGAAAGCGGTTAGTACTTCTCATTCCTGGTGACGAACTCAACTATACTGGCAAAATCTAATTCACTATAGGTCGAATGTTATCAAAAAGCCGTTCGCCTGGATCAATACCTTGCCGTAGCATATTTTCAACAAGGTGTCTCGAATTTCTTGGTTGGCGATTTCGAGGAGGCTTTGGCAAACTTCAATGATACTTTACTATACTTGAGGGGAAACAACATGATCGACTATGCTCAACTTGGTCTTCTTTTCAAACTATATTCCTGCGAAGTGTTATTTAATCGGGGGTTATGCTACATATATCTACAACAGAAGGAAGCAGGATTGCAGGATTTCTCCTTCGCTGTGAAAGAGAAGGTTGTTGAGGATCACAATGTCATTGATGAGGCAATTCGCGACGAAGCCGAGGTGTGTTTGTCATTTAGAGTTTAATGTTGAGAATTTACTAATGCTTTCATAGGGTTATACCGTTTTCTCGATTCCCGTAGGAGTTGTTTACAGGCCCAATCAAGCGAAGGTCAAGAACTTGAAGACGAAAGATTATCTAGGCAAAGCACGTTTAGTTGCAGCTTCAGACCGTGCAAATGCTTTTACTGGATTTGCCGGTTCAGAGATTAAGAATGTAAGTAATACTAATTGTATACTCTGAACCTGTGACACTAACTGTTTCAGGCTGGTATAATTCAACCCAAGGATGACCGCCCGACGGAGAATCTTTCATATGCAGCAGCGAACCTTGTAAAGCCCGGTTTGGCTAGCAAAAGGCAACAATCAGAGCCACCTCTAAATCGAAATGTTTTCCCACCTACACCACCTCCTGAGGCAGAGAAAATTTCTGGACCTCCCCCCATGAGTCGTGGGGCTTCTGTTCGGAACGGACCTAAACCCATGCCAGCTAAACTCAACATCGAAAAAGCACGCCCTACTGAAAGTTATGAGATTCGTGAACGTGACGACGCAAGAAGTCCTCCAGATGCGCGACCCGCCAGACGCGGGACTCAAAGAACAGCATCAGAACCAAGGGGGCCATCGCAAATGCAATACTCCAATAAACGATCCGAATCACTTTCAAGACAACCACCAAGACGAATGCAATCAACGCAAGAAGAAGAAGATGACTACCCAGAGGATCTCTATGATATGTATAGCTCCCCAGGTCGGAGATCGAATAATTCTAGACGCAACACCCGGAATAGATACATCGAAGAAGAAAGTGAATACGCAAGCGACTACGATGAAGGTTCTTTTGACGAAGATGAGTTCGAAATGGTCTCTAGTCGTCCGCCTCCTAGATCCCGCACAACATCTTCGATTAATGGTGGTAATGGTCGAGCTGGCTCTCGTCATCCTGATTTTCGCAAAGTTCGTGTGAAGGTCCACGCTGAGGATGTACGATATGTTATGATAGGCTCGGCTATCGAGTTCCGCGATTTCCAAGACAAGATAAAGGAAAAGTTTGGACTGCGTGATCGATTTAAGATCAAAGTTCGTGACGAGGATGTTCCCAATGGCGATATGATTACGATGGGTGATCAGGATGATTTGGATATGGTTTTGATGAGTGTGAAAGCAAATGCAAAGAGAGAAAGATTAGATATGGGAAAGATGGAAGTGAGTTTATTTTACCTTCCTCTTTTTTCCACTAATATCTCTTACTGACATACAAACTAGATTTGGGTAGTAAAAGCGTGATGTGAGAACAAGTAAGATAATGATGAATGTTGACGATTATGTCTTTCCTTTTTATTTTATTTTCTCATGTACCAAAATTTCCTCTTTATTTTTGAAAGAAGTTGTTGGGAAGAGAAGCGAGATTTTTGTCTACTTAATTTGTTCGGCGAGGGAGAAAAAAAACTTCTTTGATATGATACCAGCAAATATCCACATTAGCGAATATAAATTTATTGTTTGCTTTCTTATATCCTTCTGAAAATTGGTATTTGAGTTTATAGCGCTTAGAATTGTATAAGCGAGCGCCGAATCCGAATCCAAATCCGAATCGCAAAACGGGAATGTATGTACTAGGTATGTGGATATACGAGTACATTGTAATTATGGGAGAGGAGAGAAAAGGGAGGGAAGCTATTATTCATACATGTCTGGGACATAATTGATATATCTCTCCTTTTTTGAGTTTGAGTTTGAGTCTGGGGGGTTTTGTGGATTTGAATTTGAATTTCGACTTTCTCTCCTTTTTGTGTTGTTTGCTATTTTGTTGTTGGGGAAGAGGGTTTAGGTTTAGGGGGGGGGGATGAGATTAAGTGGTTAATGTAAAATGGATGGATGTATGCATGTATAGGGAAAAACTCGGGTATCGAGGGTTTGGATGTCCAGAATGCAGATGAATGATGGGTGTGAGAATGAAGATCGCATAGGACTGGCCAAATTGGAATGGTTTATATGTACTATGGATATTAATTAGTATGGATCATTGATATATATGTGTACCTGAATGAAGAAATATGTAAATGTATGTGTGTGTGTGTGTATTGGACTATATGAAGATTTTATATTGATTGATTGATTGATTGATTGATTGAGAATGGAGACTTGACTTAATGTGGGAATGGAAATGGAAATGAAGATTATGCATGGATAGACGAACAGGTAAATAAATAGGTAACTTGTGATTGAATGAACATCAGTATTTAAATGCTATATCTATCATATCTTATCTACACCTAGATATCTACTAAACCCATTCAGAAAAGATTAATAAAAAAACTCTAAAAAAAACTCACAGGACAGGTACCCATAAAATCTCTAATCCCCCCTGCCTCTCCCCCATCCCCTCGCTGTATGGAATAAATCTATCTGACACTCGGTAGTAAGAAAGACAACATCAAATGCAAAACAGAAGTGAAGAAATCCCGAAAGTTTGGGCTTGTCAAATTTGGTACGCGATGGAATTTGTATGTATTTTAATGACTCTCAATTTGATTGACAGAAAAAGAAAAGGAGAAGCGAAGGGGCCTTGTATTTCGTAGCTGTGTGGAGCGGGGTCTTGTGAGTTGGCTGGTGGAAAGAAATCTAAGTAAGGCTGCTACGGGGGGGGCCGGTGTTAGACATGTAGTGGAATATGAGTAAATTTAGACATGTTAACTATTCATAAAACATGGATAGACTTTTGTTTTGTTGTGAGATTATATCGAGTTGAATTCCATGCTTAAATGGTATCTGCCATGATCTATATACATGTTCCTGAAAATGCGCCTAACGCTCTATACCCAAGATGCCAAAACGCCTTTCCAATATACAGCAATGGTGAGTGGCGCCATGCTAATTATGCTATCATAAAATCATGATGTACGTCAAATCTATAGCTTTGGTGTGACTGGAGTTCTAGTGACGGTGACATTGATGAGACCGTTTGGTCCAGATTGAGGAGCATAGACTTCTGCGTCCTTTCCGGTGTTCTTAAGACCCTTGTGCCAGCTGAGATCTGTGGGAATGTTAGAACTTTTCTCGTACGTTGAATGCCTCGTTTACTTACCAACTTCGAAATAATGCTTATTGGGCAAGGAGTAATCCACAGCCTCGACTTCTGGGACGGCTTCCAAAATGGAGCCGCACATCTTGTACATGGTGTTTTGTACAGATGGTCTGTTCTCTTCAGCGAACGTCTTCATGGTGATATTTCTGGCATCGTCAAATGCTTTATCGAATTTGGGGATGGCCTCTTTCACAGCGTCCAATCCGGCAAATGTTTTCCATGTCCAGCCACAATCAACATCAGTGGACAAAATTCTGTCCCAGACCTCAGGGAGTGTAGTGTACTCGTCTCGGACAAAGCCATGGAATTGTGAGCCGGTGCTCTTCAAAACTAAGAGCCCAACAATTCCGCTGCGGATATCGATGCCCTTTCCTCTCTTGATAACGGCTTCAACATTTCGTGTTTCGCTTCCGTCTCTGTAGAATGAGTGAGGGTGGGGTTTGCCATCGATAGTCATTCGTGTCCATCTGTGAGTAATGATTTTGATGTTGGCTGCGGTGATATGGGGGTAGGTCTCGATAAAGTGAGTTCCGAGAATACTAGCAAAGAGCTCGGGTGGAGTTACTGGATGTTCTTTGGCTTTGATGTAAACTGTATTCTTCATGGAATCGGTTGCAACCACAACACTGTTATCGGCCTTGGTATATCTAGAGATTGGTCAGTTCTCGATTTCAGGGGTATCCAATAGAAGAGGCAACATACGAGACGTCGATAGCACCCTCCATTAATACACAAACGGTCATTTCAGTGACAGTTTGAGTTCCGGTCTGCTCATCTCTCTCTACTTTATAGACGCGGACATTGTCCTTGCCATATTTTGCTGAAGCTATCGATGCCATGATAAATGTTTAAATTTGTGTTGATGTCTAAAAAGTAAGAAGTAGCAATAGAACGTATCTGAAAGATTTGATAGGTATTAGTATGATGTGAGTGACAACAAGAATGAGGATAGCAGATGAATGAATCGAATGAAGTCAAGGGGACTTTGTTCTCTTTATGGAATTCTGAGTATAGTCGCTAAAGAGTCTTAGCGGCCATGAAGTTGAGTATTGTTTCGAGGAGAACGGAGAAGCTCAAGCTACCTGCAGGAATCCACCGAATAAGATAGCTACGGGATGTTGTATCTTGGCTCCATATGCGAGGAGTTGATTCCAACATCTATCGGAAGGCGCCGAACGCACGAGGCCGACTTGTAGCCTTGTAATGAAACTTTGATAATTGGTCTTACTTTTACCTAACAACCATAATTTTTGGATGAAAAAGTCTTTTCACATTGCGGGTCTTGGGGAGAAAGGCATTTGAAACTTCGGGATTTGAGAAATTAAAGCGATATCGATAAATATTTCTTTCGCATGATTTTGTTCTGTCATTACATGAAATATTGAGGAATGGAAATGCAAGGCTGGCCTGACAGAACCAACGGGGTCGTCCGCCATACCTATTCTATTCCTATTACCTACTAAAACCACGAGTCTGACAGGTCTGTTCTCTCGTACGATGATTCTTATGTCTCATTGGACCCCACTATGAAACTTTGAAGCTTTGAATGGTTCGAATCTGATGCCGCTTCAATAGTTGGAGAAGACTGTGAAGGTCATCTCGAGGTCTATATACAGAGAGATCATACAACTCCTTAAAATGAGCGACAAGGCTGTCTCTCTCCTTGGAATTATCATGATGAACTGAAGATCTAATAGACAACGGGAACGGGGTTACCATGAGATTCTCTCATCAGACTATTGCCGTTCTTAATATAGCGTTACTACTGCACTGTTCATTGATAAAGAAGTCCGATTTCCTGAAGGGGGGTATTTTCGTACATTATCTTGAAGTGTGAAGCACCATTCCGTACAGTTCATCCAGTCTGTACGCCTAGCAACCAAGCGTTCCTGATGTATGTTTCAACACTTCTATATATCTTCATTTCTAGAGCTGGATCATAACCATATAGAGTAGGAACGTATCCGAACATTACATAAGAAGAAGATATAGACACAAATATCCATAAGAGTTTGAAATGTAATGAATGTATTTGTCCATGAAAACTTTCCCCATACAATGAACACCAAAAGCAATTTGTTAGCTATGTCTTCATGGTCTTTTGGTCGTGTTGGTCTGTGTTGTGACTTTTACCCCCATCATCTATCTATCTGCGGGAATGGGAGCGTTAAAGAACGAATTGATTGATGAAATATTTTAAATATTCTATAAACTTTTCGTTGCAATAAAATCCAGCAGTTTAATTTCAGAATTTCCAAACAAGCTATTTGATACCTCCATTTCCCCACAATCTTTAGTCATTTTCTAGTACAGCAACACCTCAAACTTCACTATCTACAAGCTTGATGCCCACATCGACTGCGGAACCTCCACACATATCACGACAAGCATACATTGTGTTGCCTACCAAAACCGTTTAGCTGGACCGAAATCCATTGCACTGCAACCATATCTCCCATTCTCGCATAGGTATCTGGATGACTTTTGTGTCGGTCCCTTAACTGCACCACCTATGTCACCCCCGCACGAAGAACGTTGACCCCGACCTCTCGAATGGGCAGATGGTTGGACCATCGAGCATTCTGGGTTCGTCTGTGACGACTGCCCAGAAAAACACATACGCACAACAATATGCCGGGAGGACGAGTTTAGATCAACCTGGGGGGTTGCAACCACCGGGTCAAAATGGCTCGCGAATGGCCTCAAGCTCGACAGCCGCATTTGCGCCTCGTGGTTCCTCTCTCGCGCCATCCCCCGCCCCGGGTAGCTTCAGCTCGACAATGCGTAGCCAAATGCCACGGCAAGCCTCGGCTCTCGATACGAATGTTTCCATGGTAAACTTGGAGCGATTAGACGAAGATGATAGTACGACGCCGGTCAAGATATTGTCGAATTTACGCGAAATGTTGAGTAGGGAAATGAAAATAAAAGAAGGCAGTGAGAATATGTTGGAGGCGCTGAATACGAAGAAAGCAAAGCAGACGAAAGAGCAAAGGCAAAGGGTGGAAGCGGAGCTGAATATATCCAACCAGAAGATCAGAGATTTGAGATTAAAAATTACGGAAATGCAAAAGCCTAAACCACCCACCACTCCTACGCGCAGTCGAATGGATGCTCTCTTCCAAAGTAACGGTGTGAGGTCACCTCCAAGTGCTTCTAAAAGTATGGGAGGCTCAGAAGTTGCAGATGAGCCTACAGAGTCGCCAACGTATGTCTTAGCTGAAATATTACAAGCTCTAGAGGTGGAAGGTCTCACTCCGGATTACTACGTTGGTCATGCAAACGATCTGGTTGAGCTCTTCAAGCGTCACCCCACCTTGAAGTATGATCTAGTCTGGTCAGTATTTGGCTTGAGAATGCAAGTTATGCTTCTGAGTGGGAGTCGAGAGGTTGTAGCTGCAGGATATCGCATGACAAGATATGCAATTTCGGATGTCAGCTCTTTACAAAAGATTCGTAGCCTAAATACTGATAATCTTGTTGTCGTGTAAGTACTGGATCTGGTAAATATTCATGCCTAATACTAAAGAGTTCTTAGGTCACTCATCAAGAAGGGAACTTCTGACGTGGAAAGAGAGCAGGCCTTGAAGTTCATCCGAGCATTTCTAGATGTAAAAGACGGCATAAAAGAAGTCTCTAGGGCTGTGGTAAGAACTATAGCTTCAGTTGCAGATCATGAGGAGGATCGACTTAAAGCTATCTGCATAGAGACACTTGCGGAGATCATGGTCCGCGATCCAGGTCTTGTCGTTGCCTCTGGTGGCCTCAGACCTCTCGCCGATGCCCTAGGCGAAGGTACTTACGACGCCTCGGAGAGTTTAACAGCAGCTTTTTTGTTTTTGCTTGATTCTCCTCATAGACGCCAGTATTTGCGATCGGGTTATGAGCTAGAAATCCTCTTTACTTCTTTCACCGACTCACTATTTGTGAAAGAAGAAATTTTGAAGCAAAACTCGAAGGCCATTTCATATGCTATGAATTCATGGCCTGGTCTTATGACATTGTCTATGTACTACTTCAGAGCTATTAAATCTCTTATATCATGCTTGATCCTCCCCAATCCCATTGTACGCGATACTGTTATAGATATGCTTTATGGAATCTTGCGCATCAAGTCTCCTTTTTGGGCAACCTCTTTCCTCGCTGGTAGACGTCTCACTACATATGGAAGAGTTGCAAACCTCAAAACAGCACCGGCAAAGGCATCGGCACAGTCAGCGACCGATGATGAATCGGGCGATAAAAGCTTCGTCGATCATTACACAGCGCTTCTACTAGCAGTGCTAATAAATGCTGGCATGGTTGAAGGATTGTTGCAGGTAACCTCAGATACTGACAATGCGATGTTAAAGCGAAAAACTACTCTGCTCATTGGAGAAACCTTGAAGCTTGCGAGTCAACTATTACCATCAAGTTGGAGTGCCGAGCTTCAGTTACTCCCCGGATTGTTCGCTGCTGCATCTCAGTTCGGGAGCGATGGTCGACTTGTGGCCACTAGCACGGTATATCAGATTAGCAGTGTGAGTCGGACATTGTATAGATCAGCTCCATCCATCTCGACAACTCTTTCGATAAATAACAGTCACGATAACTTGTCAAGCTTGGGAGACCAGCCTAAAAGTAATCCTAACGTCTCGTTTGACGAGACAACATTCAGGCAGCTATTGGTTGAATCTCAAGTTTTGGCCAGCACAAATCCTATTAAGTGGAAGTGGGACATTATCTTGCGAATTATCGAGGGTCCGCTTACAAACGGCAAGCGGCTAGATGAAGCTGTGAAAGTCTCAAAGTTCATCAAAAGAATAATGAGTTTCTATCGGCCGTTTAAGTACAAGTTTTCTGAAGTTAGAAACACAAGAATAAATCAAAAATATATCAAGGTCGGTTGTGCACTCATGCACACTCTCCTCCAGACCGTGGAAGGAGTCAAATACTTGGCGTACAACAAGCTACTCAGACAAATTGCAGAATGTCTTGCTCAATGTGACCCGGTAACAATACCCCCCTGATTATGATGACTATCTTTTATACTAACACCTCGCAGACGAGTGGTCTTACCGCTTCTCAACCAACATTCTCAAAAGAAAGACTTTCAGAAACTCTTGCATGTGGTTATTTTGCTATGCTTGGAACTCTGACTGGCGATCCAAAAGGGTTGCAAATGCTCGATCGTTGGCGAATGATTAATATGATGTTTCACATAATCGATTTGAAGCAACGTCCCGACTTGATTAGGCTACTGTTATCAAACTTTGACTATAATTTACCGGGACACCCGAGAGTCCTCTTATCTAAGGCTCTGACTGCAGGATCCAAGGAGATTCGTATACATGCGACGAACGTTCTACGGAAATATTCAAGTCGAGCCTCAGGGACCACCGACTATAAATGGGCAATCGAGCTTTTAGTAACCCAACTTTACGATCCAGAGGTTGAAGTCTGCGCAACTGCTATCAAGATTCTTGAGGAAGCTTGTAATAGGAAGAGCTACCTCGAATTTATTGTGGAGTGTCGTCCAGCTCTAGACCATTTGGGAGAAATCGGTGCTCCATTACTACTACGTTTCCTTTCCACGTCAATTGGATATCATTATTTGGATGGACTGGATTATATCAGCAATGAAATGGACGATTGGTTCCTAGGACGAAATGATAGTTATGTAGGAGTTATCGAGGCAAGCTTGGCAAAATCCTTTGTAGAAATGCCCGAAGAATCTTCAAATAGAATGAGTATGGACGAAGATAGCTTTGATCTCGAGGGCGAAAACGATGCACAAGTTCCTCCTCACTTCTACAGAGAACTCACTCGTACAAAAGAAGGCTGCAAACTTCTTCAAGATAAAGGACATTTTGAAGAATTTGCTTGCACTATCCGTGAATATGGTATGCTAGCCGATGATCCGGAACTCATTCTCAAAATCAAAGGATGTCTTTGGGCAGTCGGAAACGTAGGATCCATGGAACTAGGTGCACCTTTCCTGGAAGAATCAGACGTCGTCGAACAAATTGTCAAGATTGCTGAAGAACATCAAATCATGAGTCTACGCGGTACCGCATTTTTCGTCTTGGGGCTCATCTCGCGTAGTCGACATGGACTTGAGATTCTCTCTGAACATGGGTGGGATTCAAATACCACCTCTCTAGGTGTCTCACTCGGCCTCTGCATTCCTCAGAACCTGAACAAATTTTTCTCCTACCAACCTTGGGAACACAAAACCATCTCCGACATAGTAATCACAGATGAAGAAAAAATCGAAATCGATAAAGCGAGAGTAGATGATCGGGACATAAATCAACGTATCCTAGAATTGGTGGAAAATCTAGGAAATATGATATTGCATAAAAAGGCAATTGGGGAGCTGATACAAATCAAGGAGAATCAAGGGGATGCATTTAAACAGGTGGGACTCTTCAAAAAAGTTATGGTACTGTTGGAATATCATCATTTCAGATTGCCGATGAGGAGGTTCGTTATTGAACTTTTCGAGAAGAGGGTTCTTAGACGCATTGTGCTGGATGAGGATAGTGATGATGAAGTAGAGATGGGAGTGGGTATGGGAGGGAAGGAAGGAGCGGGGAGGGAAATGGGGGGAAGAGAGATGGAGAGAGTTCAAAGAGGTCCAAGGCACGAAGAAGATAGTGGGAGCGAAGGCGTAAGAACAGAACGTCAGAGAAGTGTTACGGATATTAGAGTGGTGGGAAATGAAGCGAATAATGCTTCGATATGAGTTCATATGGTTCAAGACAGTGGATGGATGGCTGCATGGATATGTACGATTACAAGAGATCGACAGAAACACAGAGAGAGGGAGAGAAATGGAGAGATGATAAGTGAGGTGTGGTGATGCATGCGTCATACACTCTAAATCAATTGGCATAACCCAATTATCAAATATCAAATTTTCTTCACTTCGCTAGCTTTTTCTCTCCTATTTCCTCTTTCCATTTTCTCCCTCGCATTGAGGAGAGCAATATTGCGCAAAGCGCAAAGCGAAAACCCTACCCGCTTCTCTTTCCGCATTTCCGCTTCCGATTCTGTATTTTCAAAATTTATCTAGCATAGACATATGCTTGTTTAGGCTACCTACTTACCTACCTACCTAGGTAGATAGGTAGGCAGTTGTTTAGGGTGGTACGTACTTACGTACGGACGGGCGGGCGTGAATTCATCGATCTATCTATCTGGTTAGTTGGGTGGCAGGCGTGGTTGGCGTGGTTTGGTGTATGGAGTGCGTGGGGTGGATTGATTTGATTTTATTTGGTGTTTTTTTCTTCTTCTTCTCTTTGAGGCATGGTTGGTTTGGATTTGTTTGGTTTGGATTTAGGAGGATCCGGAGATGGGGGGTTTGAGAAGGGGGGGAGGGAATGGATTCAAAGGTTGAAGCATTGAGGGATTGAGGGATGGGTAAATGGATGACATCGAAATTTGAATTGTAGGAACGTAGAAGCAGAAGTAGAAGCAGAAGCGGGATACAGAAGATGAAGATCAGATGTTGGGATTTTGAAAACAAATGAAATGGATTTTTACTTATTTTATATGCTGGACTTGAGAGAGAGAGTGTGTGTGTGTGACTAAGTGAGTATCTTTGCCTTCTATAACATGTATTGAGGAGGAATATATAGATGCAAGACATGTATGATATAATTTCAACCAAGTCTCATGCACATCATTTAGTGAATGCCCAGAACCACATAAAGGACATGACTTGCAATTACAGCCAAACGATCACAACAATTAATGTCATTCAAATCACCCAAGATCACAGTTCACGTCAAGGAGCATAGATAAATTTCATAAATTTCATTCTTTCTTACTAATTGCAGCTGGCTGGCGTGATGAAAAAGAAAAGAAAGTTAAAAAATCAATGATAAAGAAAAAAGAGATTTTAATTGTACAACAAGGTTTTCCGAGCATCCATCCTGCGTTCCTCCCCACAAGCAGGGACCTCCAATACCCGCTTGACACAAATCCATAGCTTTCACAATAGATTCATTCCCCAGCTCCAGAACAAGACAAGCTCTTCCATGTTCATTTGCTCTGTATTTCACTCAAGACCAACCGCCACCAGCCAGCCAGGCTATCAGAGAAAAACCTCATAATCAGTGCGCAACAACCTTGAAGCCCCATGCCTTACTTTGCGAAGATGACATTAGGGTATCAAGTCGTAACAGCGCCAATGCAGATAAAACAAAAACGCAAAAGCTGGAGCGTAACAGTCGTAGACCATCATATGGGGATGCATTGAAGCAATCCGGGTCATCGATCATTAGAGCCACGTAAAGACGGAAAAAATATGGACAGAAGAATAAAAAGCTTTTAGAGGTCGTGATCGGCTACCAACCATATCGCCGTCCAAATCCAACCCCTGCCAGCCAAAGAAATCAGATAGAAAGCATCCCATTTTGTCCCACGCACCAAATACCGGATAATGCATTAGAAAGATGACCGAAAACAAGATCTGATGATAACGGAATTTAGTCTAATGTGTGAAATCTGAGGTATCACAGTGAACAGAATGAGGAACTTTTAAGACACCCTTTGAAAATAGGCCCCGCCGTAAATGCAAGATTAGCCCGCCGTCTATGCACAGAAATTAGAATGATCCGTTTTATTAAACACTTTTGTTAATGCTCAATGATCAAGCATCACCCTCCTTCTTGTCAGAAGCTGCTGCGGACTTCGACAATACTGGAGAAGTGTGAGTAGAAGGAGGAGATGCTGGATTCTCGGTCTCGCCAGATCCTAATCCTGCTAGTAGACTGCGGAAAAGTTAGTTAAGCGTCAATGGATTGTCAAGAATAAAATATACGAACCTGAACGCATTTGCGGAAGTAGCTGATTTCCTGTCCTTGTCTTGTGGGGGTGTGCCTGTTCTTGAAGAAGCTCCAGAGTCTTCACCTGTTCTACCCAAAGAACCTCCTGGTCCCATCTTTCGGCCACTGTTGCTTCTTGAAGAAAACATAGATGATGGTGCGAATGACATCTGTGCATTGGTGTTTCGGCTTGCACCACCCTTGTTTGTGAGACGACGAAGGTCATCCATACCAACAGTGTTCTTCTGGTAATCAGGAGGAGGTTGGTTACCATATCCACCAGAGAAGTTTCTTCCATCACCACGACCCATTGGCATGCGTCCTCCACCACCACCTCTTTGACTCCTAGAGTTCTCGGCAGCCTTTGCAGCAGCAGCAGCCTCGGCCTATAATTAATTAGTATATTTTCACTTGTCAAAGTTCGTGAGGAAACTCTTACCGCAGCTCTGACTTCGTCAAGTGTCTGAGGACCCTTGTTTGCTTCCTTTGAAGCCCATCCCTTCTTTCGAAGATCGACGATGTCCATAAGCATGAACTTGAGACGACTTGGCAGCTCAGGTTGCTCCATCATGGCGTTAATACGGGCGAAGTATACATCCATCAATGGTCTACCCTTCTCGGTGCTGTCAAGGTTAAGACCGATGGTCTTGAGGAGTTTGGTCAAAGACTCAATCTCAGCTTCATCAGGAAGACCATTGTAGTCCACGAGTTTCTTGACACACTCGTGCATAATACGCTCTGTAAGCATACTAAGCTTGTACAACTCACCAATGAATTGAACAAGACTAAGACCACGTCTCTTGGCAGCAGCAGCGATATAATACTCGTCTGAGAGCATAGCAGCTTCTTCAGTCTTGGCGTCCTCACGTTCACCCTCAGGCTTCTCTGGCAAGTCAATCTTCCAACCTCTCTCGAATTCTTCTTGACATCTATTGAGCAAGTACTTTCGGAAAAGGTTACCACCAGAGACGATGTTTCCATTCTTGTCTACGATGCTCTCATCCTTGATGTCAGGGCTCATGGTCTCTAACATGCGCTTGCAGAACTTGGCATACATGGAAGCCCAGTGAGCTTCGTCAGTGGCCTTCTCGAAAGTAAGTTGAATGACCTGTCTCAATGTGCGGCCATCTGCTTCGTCCCTAGACTGTGCAGCAATAGCCAAGATTTGGTCGGCGATCTTGTCGAACTTCTCAGGAGTCATCTTGTTCAAAGCGGCCTTGACCTTTCTTTGAACCATGTCAGGGTCCATGTGGCCAGCGCCAGGAGTGGCACCAGGTGTAGGTCCAGCAGCTCCAGTAGCTGTTTGAGTTTGACCGACACTGCGTGGTTTCCAACCAGTGGAAGAGATTTGAATGGGCTTGATATCCATACCGCTGGTAAGAGGCATCTTTGCTGCGGCTTGGGCCTCTTGCTTAGCGTTACTGCCTTGGTAACCGCCTTCACGCTTGCTACCACCACGAGTGGATCTGCTTGCTTGACGTGGGGAGTGTGGCATAGAGTTGGTAGAGTTGGTTCGTTGCATAGAGCCACCGGGGAAAGCTCCACCGGGGCGTTGGAATGAAGCCATAGGGTTGTTGATAGCTGGTCGTGCCATATTGCCTTGAGACATGGCAAAACGCATCTCGCTTGTAGTACCAGGTGGAAGGGTCTTTCCACCTTGAGCACCAAATTGACCCATAGTGAATTGTCCAACGGCATTTCCGCCACCGCGGTTTGATCCTCGAGGACCCATGCCACCGGGTGTTCTCTGTGATCCACCAGGTCTGGCAGAGCTTGGATCATCTCCGATGAGAGCCTTGATTTGTGACTCGAATTCCATAGATGGCTTCTCGGTGAATACCTTTTGGAATTGGAGCAAAAATTCTTTGTCGTATTTGAAGGTCTTGCCCTTGGCATTAGCGGCAGAGTTCAAAGCAGGGTTTGGCGAATTGATGTTGGCTGGATAGATGGAGGAGTCAAGAACAGTCAAGAAACGAGCAGACTTGAGCGACTGGAGAGCTGCACTAGGTTGAGGTGGCTCAACAGGCTTAGTGTTAAGAGGTGCAAGGTTAAGCGCAGCAGGCTTGCCTCGCTTCTCGGCAGCATGTGTCTTGGGAGGTGGACCCATGGAATCATCAGAAGTAGGAGTTGATGCACCACTGTCGGTTTCGAGGGTAGCCTTTGAAAGCTTTGAAGCAAGAGTATCTGGGGTCTCCTCATCCTTCTTAGCATCGCCACCTTTGGCCTTGGCTTCGGCCTCGGCTCTCTTCTTCTCCTTTTCATCTTCGAGGCGTTCCATCTCGCGCTCTTGCTCTTTGAGTTTGCGATCATTTTCTGCTGCATTAGCCTTGTCGGCTTCAGCCTTCTCGGCGGCAAGTCTTGCTTTTTCGGCGTTACGCTTAGCGAGAAGTTCAGCTTCTTTCTTCTCTCGTTCAACTTCAGCTGCCTCCATCTCGGCAATTTGTCGCTCCAACTCCTCTTCAGCTTCCTTTTGGGCCTTCTCGGCAGCAGCTTTCGCGTCTGCTTCTTCCTTGGCCTTAGCTTCTTCGGCGGCCTTGGCTTCTTCCTTTGCCTTCTCTTCTTCCTTGGCCTTGGCTTCAGCAGCGGCGGCGGCTTCAGCAGCCTTAGCAGCCTCCTCATTCTTGGCCTCGTCGACCTTGTCACCTCCTGCTGCCATCTTCTTGACCTTTTCTTGCATCTCTTGACGGATCTCTTCAGCAGACTTGGTAGCCAAGCTATCAGTGCGAGCATGTTGAGGAGTAGCGGACTTTGGCGGAGGTGTTGGTGTAGACGAAGCAATGACAGGTGGTGTTCTAGTTCTGTTGCTGGGAGCTGGAGAAGCAGGTGCCTTGATTGCGTCAACATTCAAGACATCACCGTCTGGTCTCTTGATGACAATAGCAGCGCTCTTGCGAGTTGGTCTAGAGAATGTGTTTTGAGCTACAGGCTTTGGCTGAGGTGTATGCGAAGTGGTCGGTGTGATCATAGGAACTTGGGTTTGGCCCATGCTTGAAGCTGGTCGATGTTCAGACATTTGAGACGAATTGCGGGACATAGGTTGTGGTGCTTGTTGTGTATACTGACCAGCGATATATGGTTGGTTGTAACCTGTTTGTGGCGATTGGGGTGGAACAGGGTGCATATAACCAGCTTGAGGATATTGGAAAGTTGGAGGGCCACCCATTAAAGGCATACCGGGGTAAGGACCGTAGGGATGAGTCTGTGTACCTGTTAGAAATTTGTCAAAGTTGCCAGAAGCTGGCTAGAAATCAATGTTTGAAACATCAGAAGAAACGTTGAAATAGGGAGTAGCAGAAGGGAGAGGGGGGAGGCTTGGGTCCGTAGAAATTAGATCTGCAGGTTTCTTCGGGATAACTGAATCCTTGGCTTGAGGTGAGGGCAAATTCAACTGTTGGTTGGAAACAGGAAAGCCATTCTCCTGGTGCTCCGACTGCATGGATCCTTTTCTATTTCTGGCAATACCTTGACCGTTACTTCCACGGGAAAACGCCTGTTCATGATAGGTAGTGAAGCTGTGACCAAAAAGTTCTGTTGAAGGCTTTCGGCAATGTTGGGCTGAAGACTTATCAAACCACTTCTTGCTTCTACTACCACCACCGCCTCGATTGAACGTTGGACAAGGGAAAGAATCGTTGGAATAAGAGGGGCATTGGTTTACCGGGTATTGATAGCCTTGTTGTACTTGAGGAGCTCCCATGTGAGATGGCTGATAGTAAGCAGCATGAGCGTTGAATGGTTGTGGGCTCTGCATGGGCATCGCTTGGTTCATGTTAGGAGTACCGGGGATTGAGTTCGAAAGAGCTGGGCTTCGAGCGGCTTGGTGTGGGGAATTCTGGTACTGTGGGCGACCTTGGTTTTGGAAAGGAGGCACGCCACCACGTCCGCCATTTTGGTTGTTTCTAAACTGTGGTGGGTTTGGTGGAGGGAAGCCAGTATGACCTGTGTATTGCTGGTTGAATCCGCCACGTCCACGGCCACCACCTTGTTGGTAGCCACCACGTCCAGCTCCTGGGCCTTGATTGTTGTCACTTTGTGCCGAATGCGATGATTCACGACGAAGGTGACCGCCTGCTTGACTATTAGGTGCCAAAGGTCCTTGGGAGGCTGCTTGTCGCATGTGTCGCTATAGAGAAATCAAGTCAGTAAATGTGCCATGAGCCTGTGAGGAATGATACTTACATCACCGTCGTTGCCTAAACTACCAAAAGTCATGTTTCCTTGTTGAGAAATTCCAGATGGGGGTCTTCCACCACTTGCAGTTGGTTGAGGAATAGGAGATGGCTAGTTTGCTGGCGAAACTACTCGTGGGTTGTTTCCTGGAATTGGAATTGGTTCTGAGGCGGGTTGGGAGATTTGTGGGATGCTGTGAGAAGCGGCAGGAGAATCCATTAAAGCTCCAAATCGGATACCACCTCTTGAACCACCGACTGGACCTCCATTGGGAACGTAACCTGCGGGACCGTTTGCGCTAATTGTAACCGAGCTCTTACGGCTGTGGTCAGTCGAACCACCATTAGCTGCAGCATTGCTATGGGCGATAGCAGGTGCAGAAACTGCCGGTACAGCTGGAGGAATCGAAGCTCTACCATTTACCGGCGAGATAGAGGATGATTTTCCATGTTGCTGTACCGGCGCAGAACCTCCGACAGCCACGGCGGGGGATGGAGTCGAGGAGCTCGTCGCAATAGGTGGCGACGAGACTGCCTTCTTTGCGGTAGAAGCGTACGACTGGGTCGACTGCGACGCGCTAGTGGTGTTTGAGGCCTGGCTTTGGTTTTGAGATTGTTGAGGAACGGAAGTCATAGGGTGAACTGTTTGTCGAAGGTGACCTCGTATCTTTTCGGAAGAAGGGATTTTAATTAAATTGTATTACGTTATCGCGATAGGTGTGGTTGACGGGTAGTATGCCTTCGCAGATGGTCGAGATTGAATTAGAATCTATATCTATTAACAAGAAAGACAATCTTCTTGAATTAATTCGATAGAAAAAGGTTGAGTGGAGAGAGGATTTGTGGTTATGTTTCTTCCTGAGTGGGCAGAAATTAATCGCTCTCAAAAAAAAGTGCGAATATCTGGAGATTCGCCCTCTCTTTTCGTGTGGGTGAATGGATGGGAGAATTTGTATTCGTTACAGTTTGAATAACTATAACTGTACAATTCTGGTGAAAGGTCGATACTTTGTGAAAAAGATATCGAGGAGACTATTCCTGCGGCAGTTGTTCTTTTACAGAATAGAAGATGTGCTGCTGGGATAGTATTTTTTTTATTGTGGGAGGTATTTTCAAGTTGTCTTGAAATTGTTGGTAGTGGTAGAAAAATTGTTTTGAGAGAAATCCTGATAAATTGATATCTTCGATGGTGGCTCGGCTAGTTTTGAAATTCTTAACTTTTTTTTCTACTTCTGGGTACACTAGGGAAAATGTGATTTTTTGAATGTGTGTGTATTGACACCTTGGATATAAGGCTACTATAAATTGTATGAGGAAAACTAAAATTAACTAGGTATCGAAATATATCGTAGACAAATATATATAATATTCACTAGGTAGGTTTGTACTGTTCCCTTCAAGAAGAATAAGAATGAATGATGCTTTTGCCCCAAGAGGTTTGCTTCGGCTTTGTTGGTACGGATGGATTCTTACAGTACACATGTACAGATGATATGGTATGGTGAAATTGGGTGTAGGCCTAGCCAACAGAAGTTCTACTAGGAAGGGAAGTGGGTGATTGAAGGAAGTAGGTACCTACGAGTATATGCCTATCTATTGACTGGAGGGATTTCGTTGGTGATTTTCTTTGAATCCTTGATAGAGGTATACTTATCATTACTACCTAATACTCGGCGGCGGTATTCTTACATCCTTCCTAACAAAGTATAAATATAAAGGTTGATTGATGTATTAGACATACATTATGATTGTACTGGTCTCTACAATGAAAGTTTAAAATTATGTTAAAGATGATTGGGAAGATAATGTGAAGGTGGAAATATGAACCTTCATTTCAATTGGCTGATGAATCCATTATACTGGGTAAAAGATAGACTTGGTTGGCTCTGATCTGTACGTATGGTTTATCTCTTTATGGAAGGAATCATTAGAACCCGTGGACGTCTTCACTCAATCTCGGAAATATATCAATGATGATTCATCCATTTGAAAGCAATATCTGCAATAGCTACCTAGTACTTCGACATAACCTTATGAGTGATCCTGACCCTTATATTATACTATTCTTTCATCGATGCCTCTGGTATCTTTGCTTGAAGAATCAATTGAAGGACGCTCCGCTGGCCCTCCGGGGGCCACTGCCGTGGGGGCAGACTAGCTAGATACGTGATAGGAAGAGGAAATAATTCTTTATATCTTCAACATTTCGAGCGCAGCGAGCTATGGGGGTTTGGGGGCTTGCCCCCATAATAATACAATTAATACAATTAATACATACTATGAGTAGGTATGATAATATCCTTCTCTATTACTACTATCAAAAAAAGGAACAAATCAAATTTAACTTTGTCATATCACATTATTCTTCTTTATTTTTTAATCCATAACTAAAAGAAAAGTTGAGTCTTGCTATGACTCGACCGACGCCAAATGCCTCGAGGAGTCAAGACCTCTACGAATGGCACAGTC
Organism: Botryotinia narcissicola; assembly: GCA_004786225.1. Lineage (NCBI taxonomy): Eukaryota > Fungi > Ascomycota > Leotiomycetes > Helotiales > Sclerotiniaceae > Botryotinia > Botryotinia narcissicola. The sequence continues at coordinate 2,033 of PQXJ01000370.1, read as the reverse complement.
ACATTGATACCTGACATTTCATCATTACATCGAATCACACAAGTTATCATTTCAAACACGCTAGGTATAGTCATGGATAACCAAGCCCCTGGGTAAGAGATTTGTTCTTGGACTTTTGTGACATGGCAATATCGCAGCATCTTTTGGGGATTTCTATCCTTGGTCGATCTGACTTGCATCCATCACCAGTCATAGTTTACGTACCGGTGAGAAACTCTCGACCGCAAGTCCAAAGTATTTCTTACTTCTTCATACTTATTCGAAACAAAGTTCCCCTATTTCATCTCCAATACTTGTGCAGAAATGAAACGGCGATTCTACCTTCCAGCTGAACATTTCACGTCATCGACATATCACCAACTCATCAGCTCTGATACCTGTACTCCACTCTTAAGCTCTAGCTCAAAATATCATAAGTTGATAATTTCTAGTTCCACGATTCTGCACCTCGATAACCAATAGATCCTTGACCTCAAAGTCTACAGTCATTGGAACAGCCTTGAAGAAATACAACAGGGCGTATGATACCACTTACGAGGGAAGTATCGGTATTTCCCGGTTCCTCAGAATCATCACGTATTATTTAATCTGTTTCGATATCAAATTCTTGATTCAATGGTGCAGCACAAAGTAATATCTATTCATCAGACGATGCAACATGATAGAATTCTCCCTAACCACCTCGAGACTATCTCCTCAAGATATCATGGCTCACCTCCGAAATTTGTACACACATCTCACCCCATCGAATTGGAGTTCTTCGAGAACACATAAAAATTACACAGATTTCTTCTTTAGCCTATTGTACTTTGCATTTATGATTACAGCTGAATATCTATTAAAAAAAACAAAAAAAACAGGAATTGGTTTCTCTAACCTACAGTAAATACCTGGGTACCTAGTACATATCAAACCCGTTCGTCCGTCCCCCTTTCGAAGCAATTTTTGTTCGTCAAACATCCCTTGAACTCTCTCTCAATGGGGTAATACTGTACATACATTAGAAAAACCAACCAGCATCGATATGAATATTCCATTTAATAACCATTATCCCATTTTCATCCTCCCTTCCCTTGTCTTTTCTTGATGGATACCTAAATACCAATATGCGTGTCATCCATTTCATCATTCTATTCTATTCTTCCAACAACAACCAATCCTACCACCCACATTCAAATATATATTACTCTTCAATCCCTCCAATCCAATCCAATCCAATCCAATCACCACAACCTCATCTATACTCCACCCACAGACATACCTAACCGACTAGTTACCACTAACCACCAACCACCAACTCACTACAGAATATATTGTATACAGCCATCATCATATCTATCGTATCGTATGAGTAACGAGATAGTAAATGAGTGACTCATTCTGACATCTGTCAATATTCACGTATTACCTCCCTAGTACCCTAACTGATAGATTATAGATGATTCCTAGGCAATCTAGTGATGAATCAACAGCGAATGGAAATTTGGAGTTCGTGGTATGGGTTCGCGGTATAGCTTGAGATGATGATGATGGTGATGGAAATGGAGTTTGGAGAATGTATTGGACTGGGTATATGTAGAGTATATATATATATAGTATGCTTGTTGTTTATGTAGTTTTGGTATCCAATGTACTTGTTAGTTTAACAAATAGGTAGGTAGATACTTATTACTGATAGATGTTTACATACTATCTAATTATATATATTATATACTTTTTGTTTATATATTCAATATATATCTATATTTTATAATAGTATTAATACATACAAGTATATCTATCTATCTATCTATCTATTTATCTATCAAATATATATATAAATACCTACCAAATAAACCCCAACCAACAGCCAACCTGTCGGAACGTACAATCACGTGCTTAAGCGAATCACATGTTTCTTCTCTTCTTTATAAAGAAGAGAAGAATCATATCTTATTCTAGATCAGATCAATTTATTTTATTTATTTTATATAGGCTATTCAGTGCTGTATACTGTGATTCTAGTTGACCTCGCCTAAGTGACATCTCAACAC
>PQXJ01000369.1:0-37587 GCA_004786225.1 Botryotinia narcissicola | reverse complement strand
TATATTAAGTACTAGCTTCCCATAGATAATAATGATCAAGAACGAATACAACCACATAGATCTAAGTACTTACACTTATCAACCAAGTTGATACCAACAATAGGAGTATTTTCTTGTCTGAAGATGGCATTGGGCTAGGAAAGTTAGACGATAATGTATGTAAAGTTTTCCGTGTGGTGGCCGGGGTGGGCAGTCTTGGTGTTTGATGCTTAAAAGGCGACGAAGATGAGTTTCAGGTTGAGAATGAACTGACTGAATGTACCAGATATACACACACATCTCAAATCCTCCCCTTGGAACCGCAACCCAGAGTATCAGGATGATTCTAGAAAAATTTCAGATCTGAGACATCTAATGACTGACTTCATAGCTACATTTAGCGCTGTTCTGAAGCTTCGAGAATCGAGATGTGTGAGATGTTCGTCTTAGATATGGGTATGGGAGAAGAACATTCTGGATGACTGTTCCATCGTATCATGCTAGGAAATTCAATGGGAAGTTAAGATATTTAGAGCACTATTTGGTAGGTCATGCTTGTTGTTATCTCTTATTGGAGAAATGTTGGGATCTTATGAGACTGAGCGAACTTGCTGAAGTGGTAGGCTAAACTTCCAAGCTTTTGCGTGTTGTGAAAAGGGAAGATGATTTCCATGACAGAAAGCTGGTCAGGACTATTTAATTCTGCACGCTTATTGCAAGCACTGAAACATTGATGATAAGAATGGACAAGAGACGATCGTAATGTACCTAGGGCATGATATTTTACTGTTTGCAACGCACGAAGTACATATTGAATCCCGTGGCAAGCCAGAACAGAATCATCAAAATGAAATCTCTCATACAATTTCATTAACGCCTATCTATGAAATGGTCCAATCTATCCCTCGCTCCATCGTGACTTGCTCCATAAATTTGTAGGCTTGACAACTCCAAGTATAGGATCATACCGCATCCTCAAACTTGTGAATTCTCCAGCAAAAGGAGACCAAATATCGTTTTTGCGGATGACTTGTATTACAATCATCAATGGACGAATCCCTTCGGCACTCTGATACGGCTTGAATTGTCTCATTTCGTCGACGCATGTCTTTCTCGCGGATTTCTCGAAATTGTCAGCACGGCTCGAGTCGAAGAGTTTAGATGATCAGAGCTAGGTATCATACCCAGCATAATAATCTCGCACAATAACGTTCGCCTCCGAATCCATCATAATATGCCAGTTGTGACTTTCGACTTCCCATGGCATGTTTTCCAGCCCGTGATGCATATTGCACAAAGCGCTATGCGTAAGACGAGTTTTCGATTTTATCCAGGTCCCATCTGGAATCTCAGAACGTTTCTATGTTTCCTTTGCTCGCTGATCTAAACACTTAAGATGCTCAAGGTATTCTTGGTATGCTGTATGTGGAGGATGGTATCTGTGATAAATCATTGCAGAAAGTGGGATTGCTGCGCCTCCGATAAAAGCCAAGACATTTTGGAAAGCAACCATTTTTGTTGAAGGTAGACGGCGGGAAGATCAACCTTGGAGTTGTTGGGAAAATAAAGGATGACGGCTGTAGAGGATCAGAGACAAAGAGCCGGATGAGTTGGTAAGAGTGAATGGTATGGAATCTGATTTGCAGTCGTTACAAGTGCGTAGTACTCGTGACGGAAGACAAATATGGTGAGTTTGGTAAAGACTGAATACCATGAATATGAGATGCGATATATATACATGCAATAATCGGGCTTTGACATGCGTTTCCAAAACGTACCCCGATCATCTCGAAGCCGAATATGCCAGTAGAATTGAGACAAGAAAGCTTCCCGAATCCTAACTTCTCCCCAAAAGATGGTGTTAAAACTGATGTTTTGCTTAAATGAAGAATTTAACGCATTCTAGTGGGTGTTCTTCCGACTTCTAGATTTGGAAAGAAAATAGGAATGGAAATACTAGAAGCCGAGAAACTCGATGAACGAGAAAAAGATACAGCGAAAGAGGGAAGGATGACGAAAGATAGTTAGAAGATTAAGAAATTGGATGAAGTAGTATGTGTGATGAAGAAGATGTCTGAAAGTGCTAGATGAGGATGGGACAGTCACTCCATATCCGTGCTGTTGAATTTTAGTCACGTTTCCATAAGAAAAGACTGACTGGTTTCATTCAATTAACCTATACTTAGAGCCTGGCCCACGCAATTCGATACCGTCATATCTCAAAGCTATGCAAGAGGCAATTGCTTGACGAGAGAACCCGCTTGAGTAAATAGAAACCTTAAACTGCGATTCTCCATCTACAGACTGCCCCAGGTTTTCGTGACATACAGTAACATATATCCTGTAATGACTTCTATATCTTTCATCAAAATGGATACTGATATCTTCCTTGCCTACCAAATCATATATTGGTGATATATTTTGACATCCCCAAAGTTCTATTCTTTGTTTCTTAAAGCCAACTTAGTGGTTCCATGTCAGAAACTTTTGATACGTCTTCCTGTACCTGTCGGATTTCTTTTGGCTGGAACAGGAGAATCGACACATTCCTTGATGGTCTCAAAAGATGGATTTGCTAGATATTGAAATATCTTCTTAACAGGCAAGACTAACACTGGACTTCCAAGTAGAGATGCTTCGGAGCTAGGGATTATTTTTTACTTTCGGTTCAATGCTTCCTTCCCCCAAAGATGAGTTTCTTATGGTCGCACCGGGAGGTATCACAATGTAGTCTTTCGGTTGCTTGGAGAAAACTTCGTAGAGTTCCATATCATGCTCCGCCTTGAGTTGACCAAGTTCCACAGAACCACTCGATCCAACATTATTGATAGCATCAAACCCTGCCTGGAACTGGGTAGAACATGAATGATGATACAATCTCACTCAGCGCGGGTGGTAACGGATGAAGGTGACTTGTCAAACGATTGTTATGCATGTACCGGGAGTTCAGCGAAGTTTCCCCAGCTTTGTTGCATTCCAGGGAAAAAATTGGGTACAAGGATTGCTATGACAGATGACACCACCCCACCACCAAAATCAAAACGAACAAATTGTTGTCGAAACATACTCGTATCAATCGATTAATACCACTTTATCAAGACATTGGTTTATGGAAAAGATCGAAACAAAAGACTAACGATTGTATTCTGCCCGTGCAGGACGATGATGAATGTTTGCACTGGCCAAACTATAAGTACTGGTCCCTACATACCTAGGTAGAGGAAAAGAACAGATCGTAGCGATTGAGTTATCCAAAATGTGCTAGGTATATCTGAGCGCGGCGTAGTCTATTCAGTTCTTCCGAAAGCTAAACATTCAAAAGGGTCCACCCGGTGAACGGGTCCAGACTACTCTCAAACGAAATATGAACTAATTAATAAATGTAGAAGAATTTACCTACCTAGGTTGGGAATTCCAATTACAAATATTGCTACCAGGTAGGTGGACAAGTTCAGAGCTTATCATAGGTACTGGTATCATAGTATGACCTTATGATAGAAATCAATTGGTAGAATACACACGACAAAATATTCCAAGGTATTTTTTCGTTCTGATGGCTTAGAATTTCGTAGCCGCTATTTAGATCAAGAATATAAAGAAGAAATATAATCTTACATGTGTATATATATATATTCGATTTTGGTTCTAAATAGCCACAGGTGTAATCATGATGTTCAAGCTTTCGAGGGTCTCGCTGTTTGAGCTTCTGCAAATACTCGCTCGTCTATTATAAGTTAGATCGCCACTGGTGGGAGTATTTTCACCGTCACTATCATTGAAACCTTACCAGATACATTCGCTGCTGCTACTGACTACTAATCAATTGATATGTACTGTCTTGTTTGTAGCCGAGTGAGTACCTGTTAGCTTTTCACGATGTTAGCATCTTCGTATGGGAGAAGATGTAGGAAGAGATGAACTCAAATTGGAAATATATATCTATCGTATGAGCCTTTGAGCCATGTACCCAGGTAGGTCCTAGATATACTAGATACTTTAATTAAAACCCTTTTATGAAAACAACGAATTAGCTAGTTATCTACCCACATACCTACATATACCTGCCTACACCGATGTCCTCTTACCAAGCCATTCACCCCGAGAAATAAGCTCACATTCACTCACCTAAATTATACCTTTCCCTTCTCACCCAACCCTACCAAAAGAATCGATCCTTCCTATTTCCCCCCACTCTATCACAGTTTATTACTCTTTCTGGGTAAATAAGCGAGCTTTCCTTAGCCTTTTTTGCTCTTCTGCTCAGTGTAGGTATTCGTTAATACAGCAAGCCAAAGGCAAAGAGGCAAGGCAAGGCAGGAAAAGGCAAAGAAAGCGTCATTTTTAGTAACATCACCTTTCTCTTCCCTCCTCCAAAAAACTGCACGCGATCTGCAAAAGAATAAAGACAATTCTACCAAATCTTTACATTCCCATTAAATAAGATTTTCAATCTCGATATTTATCTTTCTTATAGATAATACCAAGGTATTTATTCTATCTATATCCTCTTCCGCCTTCCCTACCAAGAAAATCACGACCCCGCATCCCACCCATACCTCTTTGCAATCTCTGTCAAGGAACACCACTCGAGGATCTTGAAATATTGTTGAGAGAAGCATCTGAATTGTTTGTTGGATTTCTGTAGAAAGGTTTTAGATCTATCTTCAAGATGGGTCAGACTCTTTCGGAGCCCGTCGTGGAGAAGGTATGTTTGTTTATCTTTGTTCGCTTTATCTGTTTACTGTGTCATTGTCGGCGCCGGTCTTTCATGCCAAGGTATCGCATACCTGGTATTACATGCTGGTGTTGAAGTACTTCTGTGTCGCGCAGTAATATAGAGAGTCTATGTTGTTTGTTCAATGAGCACAACTTTTCCACAGAAATATTCTGCAGACTCGATTTTCAGCTGCAATTCCACCACCAAGGTCTGTCTGCCACCACTGTCTATGGTTACTAACTTGGCTCTCTCTACTAGCATTCAGCTACCGGAGGCGATGAGAGATTACTTTATGGCGTCTCTTCCATGCAGGGATGGAGAATCAGCATGGAGGACGCGCACGCGACTATCCTCGATTTACAACATACAAAAGGACAGGATTTGAAGCCAGCTCCAATCGATAGCAGACTCTCATTCTTCGGTGTCTACGATGGCCATGGAGGAGACAGGGTAGCACTTTTTGCAGGAGAAAATATACACCAGATCATCGCAAAACAGGAAGCATTCCAAAAGGGTGACATTGAACAAGCTCTGAAGGATGGCTTCCTTGCAACAGACAGAGCAATCTTGATGGGTTAGAACAACATCCACCTTCTACCATACACGGATACTGATTTGAGTTATAGATCCAAGATACGAGGAGGAAGTTTCTGGCTGTACCGCATCAGTTGGCATAATTTCGCACAAGAAGATCTATGTGGTATGTTATATGAGGCAAAAGACACTGAAATATACTTACTGTTCATAAGGGAAACGCCGGAGACTCAAGAAGTGTTTTAGGAGTCAAGGGTCGCGCCAAGCCTCTGTCATTCGACCACAAGCCGCAAAACGAAGGTTGCTCCTCATGATCTGGCGATGGATTGCACAAAATACTAATATACATCTGTGCAGGCGAAAAGGCCAGAATTAATGCGGCTGGAGGCTTCGTCGATTTCGGTCGTGTCAATGGCAACCTTGCATTATCAAGAGCCATTGGTGATTTTGAGTTCAAAAAGAGCGCAGAGCTTTCGCCTGAGCAGCAAATCGTCACTGCATTCCCCGATGTTACTGTACACGATATTACAGACGATGACGAGTTTTTGGTGGTCGCTTGTGATGGTCAGTAGCTTACGACGAGTCTTTGAGAACAACAAGGCTAACTCGATCTTTAGGTATCTGGGATTGCCAATCATCCCAAGCTGTTATCGAGTTTGTCCGACGATGCATCGTTGCCAAGCAAGATTTATCTAAAATCTGCGAGAACATGATGGATAACTGTTTAGCATCCAGTTCGGAAACTGGTGGTGTTGGTTGTGATAACATGACCATGATTGTCATTGGTCTCTTGAACGGCAAGACTAAGGAAGAGTGGTACGATGAAATCGCAAAGCGTGTTGCAAATGGAGATGGTCCATGTGCCCCTCCGGAGTATGGCAAGTACTCCGCTGATTTTCAATACTAGAATATTTCCTAACACATTTAATAGCTGAATTCCGTGGACCTGGTGTTCATCATAACTTTGATGATAGTGACAGTGGATATGATGTTGATATGGACCAGAAGCTTAAGTCTTTCGGTGGGAACCCACGTGGACGGATCATTCTTCTTGGAGATGGTACAGAAGTCCTCACTGATTCCGATGATACAGAAATGTTCGATCACAGTGAGGAAGATAAGGACCTCGCCAGCCAAGTCCCAAAGGGACAGCCTCATTCCTAAGTTCCCGAATCCGATGCCTTACCCGAAAAGATTTACCCGAAAGAGCCAAAGTATCAGGCAGCCGTAGACGAAGTTTTACCAAAATCGAGCAAAGCGGAAGGGAAGTAGGAGTAATTTGGGTATAATTGGTATATCTTTCAAGATTTATGAAGTGAAAGACGAAGGAAGGGGAGGATGTTGAAATGAAGATGTTAATGACTCGAGAAATTATGCAAACCAGATTCATCTTGATGAATGACTATCTTTGCGACCATATCTGGAATAGAAAGGGTTGCGAATCTTGTGCATTTTTATAAGCATAACGTGAGATAAATTCACGCATTGCAACGTCTCCTGCAAATCTTCATCACTGCTGGGAGGAAATGGGGAGTATGGAGTGGGGAAAGGTATAAAGGTCATGGAAACGTTCTATCTAGTAAACATGATAGAGATGCCCAGGGTGTGGTGGCTTCTCCTTCGACATGAAATTTTCTGAACTTACGATCTTCATACGCAGCGAGTCATATTATCATGATGATGAATCCGTTTCTTTCTCTTCTTCAATTTTACATTACAGATCTCTTATAGGAAGGGTCTCTAGACTAGGGCCGAGTTTCAATGTACCTTGAAAATTATCAATTGACATCCTCCTGACCCAAGCGTTTACGAGTTCATCTAATGTTTCTAAATTGAATGTGTTTGCATGTTCGCAGGTTTGATAAGTTGCAGATGGTCCCCTCTTTTAAGCCCCAAGGTGGCTCCAAAGACGTAGCGAACAGATGGCTAGTAGAGTGATGAAGTGTCTAATCGAATGGAATTGAATCGTTGGCATTGCTTTTTGTACTTGGATTGGACCCATTGCATTGCAGTAGATGGGGGGAATAGATCATAGGTCACAGCTTTTGAAGTGGAGAAGAGGATGTTTTATCCTTGCGACTAAGAGATGCGGTCAATGATAATACTGTAATGATATAAAAGTTTCCGAGCTTTCCTTCCTAGTTACCTAGTTACCCCACGAACGGGCGGAACTGCAGAGTGAAAAAATGCTTTCAAGTCATGGTTTGAGAATGTTGGTGGGTTGGGTAGCTAGTAGGTGAGATTTAATTGGGAGAGGAGGAGGAAAGTTCACCTTCTCTTTTGATATCATCTACCGACGAGTACATACGGTTGTGGTGGTGCTCGAGGGATGTATGTATTGTACTCCTCCTACTCGTACCTACTTACCAAGGTACCTACGTATGTGATTTTATAAAATTACCTAATCATCCCCAATAACCAATCAATCACTCAGATTCTCTTAGCGTCGCACGTGCTACCTCTTACTTGATCTTGATCCTCTGATAGCAATTGGAATGACGATATCGAAATTCCCGGGTTTATGTGGAAATTCCAATAACGCTTCAATCATGAGAAACCTGGTTTATTTTATTAATTTTCAAAGAGAAGGAGAAGAAGAGACAGAACAAGTCCCTACCTGCCTCGAGCCTGCCCTGCCTCCTGCCTACCTACCTACCTAGTAATAATTTAGTTTAAAACTAGCTTTATGTATGTGAGGACAACAAGACAATTCCATTCAAATCAATTATTACAAACTTATATTATGTTTATGTTCAATGTTCATCAAATTTACATAAACTTTTGATTTTTCTTCCCAAGAGAACGAAAGCATAACTCGTTTTTTTTTAATTGTCGTCGTGATATTTATTGCTACATACCCTCCTACTCGAATCTCGAAAACACTTTGTTTGCATTGATATCAATTTCTCTAATCCTCCACACAATACTAAAAGAAAGACTACATCAACGGCCAACCACCTCTAACTAAACCCTTGTCAAAATTATTTAAATTCCGGAAGCTCCTCCAATTGTCAAAGAACTGTCTACAGCGCAGCACAGCACATCACAGCAACTACAATTTAAACACAAAACCGCGAAAGCTTATAATCGACTTGTCTCAATCCCCCTTTCTGTCAGTCGAGTCTATTCTGCAGATTGAAAGCTAAAATTTCAAAATTTCTTCTCCATCATCTGGCGGAAGTGTAGGAAAGAGAAAGCGTACTGCTACTGCTTCATCTTCCAAGAAATCCTCAACACTCGATCAATTACAAAATTCATCAAGGGATGCATCTGGTGAAGATGGCGAATCCACAGCTCCAGAAACCAGAGAAACACGTAGCTCAAGTCACAAGAAGACTATCTCCATGGACTCTCAAAACCCACCCGCCAAACGTCTTCGCTCATCTACACACGAGAAAGTAGCAGTTAATGGATCCGACAATGCGCGAGATCCGGGTGAACCATCGGACACAACTGAAGGTAGCACAGATATTGCAAACAGGGTTGGAAAGAAAGGAAGAAAAAGTATTTCCAAAGGAGATGAAGAAGTGCCAGAGCAAGAGGGAGAGAAAGAAGAAACCGCACAATCAATGGCCCCACCACCAATTGGAAAATTGACAGATCCAGTTGGATACAAAACCAATCCACCCCCAGCTGACAGACCAGTTCGTGTTTATGCGGATGGTGTGTTTGATTTATTTCATCTTGGGTATGTATTCTATAAACCACGGGACTTGGAAGTTGCAACTAATTTATGGCAGACATATGCGACAGCTTGAACAAGCTAAAAAAGCATTCCCAGACGTTTATTTGTTGTTCTGAGTTACAGGAGATGCGGAAACACACTAGAGAAAAGGACTTACAGTTCTATCTGGGCAAGAACGAGCTGAGACAGTGAGACACTGCAAATGGGTGGATGAGGTTGTGGAGAACTGCCCATGGATCGTTACTCCAGAATTTCTAGCAGAGAAAAGGATTGATTACGTTGCGCATGACGATCTTCCATATGGAGCTGATGAGGGAGATGATATTTACAAACCAATCAAGGAACAAGGAAAATTCTTAGTTACGCAGAGAACTGAGGGTGTCAGCACGACTGGTATCATTACAAAGTATGTCTTTGATTGTCTGTTTCCCAAATCACTACTAACCTTTACGCAGGATTGTTCGGGATTATGAGAAATATATCGCGCGTCAATTCAAGCGAGGTACAACAAGACAGGAGCTTAATGTATCATGGCTCAAAAAGAACGAACTCGATCTAAAACGTCATGTTGCAGAGATGAGAGAAGCTATCCGAACGAATTGTAGTACTACTGGTCAAGAATTGGGCAAAGAATTGAAACAATTCTGGCAATCCAGTCGTCCCGGTAGTCCCGCACGCATGCACAGTTTCGAAGCAAATAGTACCGGATCCCTCACAATCCCATCCTCTCTACAACATCTTACACGCCGCCTGGAAATTCCAAGAAATGATAGTCCAGGTCCAGGTAGTGATTTTGCAACAGGATATAGTTTAGGTTTCATTGGGGGTGTACGATCATGGGTATGTTGGTCGATTCTCAATATCTACTTACGCTAACTTTATTTTCTAGATGACTCGAAGTCGTCAAACCAATCGTGATAGTTTACGAGGAAGTGAAAGCAGTGAAGAGGAAAGTGATGAGAGACTTTCACCACGTGGTAGAAGCGAGAAGGAAAATTTCAAATCTGATGAAAATGAAGTTGATGAAGAACAAGTCGATGCACAAATTGATGCGGCTATGGCGGAAAATGCCAAGAAATCTGGTCAATAAATATGGATTGGCTTTTGGGATGACGCAGGGTATACAAGACTTTAATTGAAAAGTCTTTCTTTTTGTTTTGTTTGTTCGATTTTTTACCTTGTAGTATATACTCTATTGAGTTGTTGTGCTACACACATAGGTATTCGGCAAGTTGTGTGGAATAGTCGGGAAGCGATTCAAGCATTGAAGTCCGAGCAAATACTAGAGGTCGTGGTGGTTTCATGTCGGAGCTTAGGGCGAGCTTTTTCAAGCAGAATGAATGGCACGGCTGTTGGGGCGAATAGTCTGAAATGCATACCTAGGTATGATGCCCAGGAAGCGCGAGGGAGACTGTTATATGCCTACCACCTAGGTATGTTCGGCCAGAAGAAATATGGTCCGAAGCTTAGTCTTTGTGTTTGCTTTTACTCACTTTGTATTTTTATCATTATGTTGCTAGAGTTAATGGAAAAGGAAATGGTTTAACGGAGAATGATGGTGGAATTGCAATGGTTTGGACTTTTGGATAGACAAAAACTTAAGATGATAACGTTGATTTGCAAGCTAGACTGAGGTTTTGTTTTTCGTATGAATTGTTCCTGTGGATTTAAATGAGTATGTCTAATCTCTAATTCTTACAATCTGAATGCTAAAATCACGTTTGCCGATCTACAATATCTTGAAACTCTCGTCTCAATGATTTATTTGGTGGTGGCGGCAAGCATAAGGATAGCATAAATCAGCCACGTGATCTTGACCAATCACCAGTTTTGAATTAATCAACCGAGATCAATAATTTGAACCTTAGTGACATCGACGACTTGCTGGTAACCTTAGAACGCTACGGGATTCCCGACATCGACCTCTCCCCTCTATTTTTCCTTTCCTTGTGTTATTCTCAATTGAAGTAATTGAAAGGAGGGAGATTTAATAAGATTCTAAGGAATAATACGAACGAGACAGGCAAGACGAGCAAAATGTTCAAGACTACACGATCTGCGGGGGCAATGGTTTTGAGAGGTTTGTTTTGTTCTATACCCTTTTCTGCCTCCTCACTGCCAATACACTGATGGCGAAGTCAATCATGAATTTCTATACTGATCATGGCATCGACTATACTATATACCCAAGGCTAACACAATGAACAGCCAAACCCACCTCATCCCTCCTCCCTTATCGATCCCTAGCAGCAATCTCCAACAGCGCAAACAAGCCAGCTCAAGCACAAGTTCAGGCAATGGAAACTAGACATCCAGCGGATAGAGGAAATCTCAAACTGAGTGTTACTGGAAAGGAGAGGAGAGAAGTGCTTCTTCCTAGTCAAGAGGGAAAGAAGGGTGTTATGCAATATGCTTTGTGAGTTTGATTTTATATCTGGGGGTCAGTTGATGGGTCTATGAGGGGAGCTGGGCGTATTGCAGGGGAAGTAATGTGATTGAGAGTAACGGCATGGGAAGAGCGGGAGAGAAGTCTGTTTGGAGTGTTCAATTTACTTGGGACCTTTGTTGTGTTTCGGGACCTTTCCGCTCGAGTGGCGATCATAAAAGGGAATGTGGGAACAAAAGCTAACACTACGCAAACAGAACTACACTTGATCAAATGGCCAATTTGGCACGACAAGGATCCTTCTGGCCCATGACTTTCGGACTCGCCTGCTGCGCCGTCGAAATGATGCATCTCTCAACCCCACGTTACGATCAAGATCGTTTTGGTATCATTTTCCGTGCTTCTCCTCGTCAATCCGATGTTATGATTGTGGCTGGTACATTTACCAACAAGATGGCTCCTGCTCTTCGTCAAGTTTATGATCAAATGCCAGATCCAAGATGGGTGATTAGTATGGGAAGTTGTGCGAATGGTGGAGGGTATTATCTTTATAGCTATAGTGTTACAAGAGGTTGTGATCGTATTGTTCCGGTCGATATTTATGTGCCAGGTTGTCCGCCAACTAGTGAGGCACTTATGTATGGAATCTTCCAATTACAGAAGAAGATGAGACATACGAAGATTACTAGGATGTGGTACAGAAAGTAGATGGTTGGCATGGTGTGGTTGGAGAATCTCATGGCTGCTTGATATAGATTGCAGATGAATGGATTGATGGATGGATATGCGGATGACAACGGGGTGGGGTGGGTTCTAGAGTCTGTACAAAATGTACATAGTCCACTGGGAGTTTCGTCATTTTTTATTTGAGAAAGGGAAAATACAATGGAATTGAAAATCTGTTGATGGTTGATGTAGTTTGTGTGAGTATGAGGATATCATGTTTGATGGTTTGATTTTGAATTTGGATGTGATCGAAATGGGGTTGTAGTTGTTTTTCTATTGATAGTTGGATTGTGAAATTACGTAAATGATGAGTGGGTGAGGGATGAAGGATGAGGGTAAGGAAGAGGTTAGGGTCACAGATGGATGAGAGGGTTTAAAGGGTTTGGGGGGTGAGGTGGCATGAGACGAAGGGCTACGGGCGGGGGGTAGAATAAGGTTTGTTTGTTGAAGTTGCGGAAGGGGGGGAGAGAGGTATAATATAAGTGTAAGAGATGAAGAGAAAGATGGGGATGCAAGGGATGGTGGAAGAGCTGATCTTGAATGAAAATCAGAAATGGAAAATGGGGAGGAGAAAACAGGGAGAAGCAAAGAGGGAGGGGTCAAAGAAGGAGGGGGGAATTGAGGAAGAAAATGGATATGGGTATAAACATAAATAATCATGTTCGGTCATAGTCCCTTTCGTCAGTCTCTCGCTTGGGATGGATGGGTGGGTGGGTGGATAAATAGATCAGTTGAGGGGATAGGATATGTGAAGATGTGTGAAGAAAATATCCTATGTATATGTGGATGGATATATTTGTAAATGAAGAAGAGAAAAGGTATTTGTAGAAATTTTTTGATTATGCATGGATGGATGTGGATGTGGATGTGGATGTGGATGTGGATGATGAACGATGAACGATGAACGATGAAGGATCGATTATATTGAGTATAGGAGAAGGAAGAGGTGAGATGGATAGGTAGTTATAGTTAGTTCCAGGTTAGCTGATAGGTGGAGAGGTATTTGTTGTTGATTATTGATGGGTTGAGGGGTGAGGGGGTGAGGGTGAGTTGGTTGACTATTGATGACGAGTTGGTTGTGCATGTAAGAACCATGTATGGATTTGTTGGCATGGTCATGGAGCTATGTGGTGAAGGGAGAGTGAGGCTGAGAATTCGGGATTGTGGAGATGAGGAGGAGGAGGATGGCGATGGCGATGGCGATGGCGATAATAATCTGGGGTGGTTTATGGTTTGTGGTTTGTGGTTTGCTAGAGTGATGACGTTCGTTCCTACGTGGATGGCATTGTTTGTTTGGTTGATTGGTTGGTTGGTTGTTTGGTTCTCCGTAGTCGCGGTAGTGGGAGTTGGATTGGGATTGGAATTCGAGAAAGAGGATTTGAGGAGGAGGACTTGAGAAGGTAGAAGATATAGAGAAGGGGGGGATAAGCGATACTTGGATCTTTTTGTTAGCGAGGGGATATTCGATAATATACCTATGTAAGGTAGGCAATGTAAGGAATTCCCGTTTTTGTGCATTTCGGGATATGATATGATAGATGGTCTGTCCTATGGAATATAAACATTTAGAGTATTATCTGACCGGGGTATCTATGGGAGATTGGGGGGCTGGAAGGGAAGGGATGGGTTGGGTTGATTGGTTATAGGGGTTAGGTTGACGGACTGGGGATTGATTAGATTTATACTGATTAGATGTAGCTAGGTAGATGTCTATGGAGTTTTTTGGATATTTTTTTTTGGTTCTTGTTCTGGGAAGGAGGGGAGGGGAGGGTTTGGGTGGGTGGGTTGGACTTGTTTCTATTGGAGAGGATAGTAGGATGGAATTCTGGGGCGGGGTTCCGGGGGAGATGAAATGAGAGGTGGTGGGGTGGAGGGCGTGTGGATGGGGAATAAGAGGGGGGTGAATGGGTGAATGGTCTAGATTCAACCACAACAATATATCCAAAGAGGTTCGGGAGTTTGGGTTAGCGTGAGGGACTGTAAAGAAGCGGTGCTGTATATTGTTTGAAATCAAGCTTATAGTGCAAGAAGATAGTTGGACATAGTTTGCGCATCTAGGAATGTGAGATGGATGGTTTTGTTGAGATATATCTACTTTTATGGGTGGATGGATGCGTGCGTATGATGTGGGAAGTTCTCTCGTTGTGTTGATTTATGGTGGGATGGGGTTGGAAATGGAAATCGGAATGGGGGAGTTGTATTGTATCTGTGTGTTTTCTGGGGTGGTGAAAGATGTTTTTCGGTCCGGAATGACAACTTCTTTTCTTGCTGTCGCTTTCTTATTATTACGATTGTTATTGTCACTGTTTTATCTAAATGATAAGTCGTCGGTGGGGATCAGGATGTCCATGGCTTGACTTGACTCAAGTGTGGAATTTGATGCTGAATGGGGGTTTGGAGTATCCATGTATACCTGGTCTCCAGGATAGGAAATCCTGATCGACGGTGTCGATAATGGGGATCAGTATTTGTAGAGATTTGTTCTGTAAGATCGGTGTGCTTTTATATCTGAGGATAAAATGGGGATGGATGAGCTATTGTGAGATTTTTGGGAGTCGGGTTTTGATATTCACTCTTGCAGAATCATTGCTCGATGGGGTGTTTCTAGTAATGGATTTTATCACGGTATATAAAACCATACACCGACGACCAAAGACAAAAGGATAATGGAAAAACAGTTATGAAAGCAAGAGAAAGCAATGATTTTCTCATCTTACCAGCTGAATAGGATGTAGTTGAGGTGTGGCACTGAAAGAGGATTGCCAATCTGAGTTCTACGAACCTAAGAACCCTGGTAATAAGCAACGAGAATACGTAAGATTAACCCAGCAGAGAGAAATTCCTAGCAACAGCAAACTTTACATCCTGTCGTAGGTCGAGATGACAGCAAGAATCTTGGCATTCGGTCTGAGTATACGAGACGGGTTACACTTGGGAAGGAATTTAATAATGAGAATTGTGAATAGAGGACTGAGAATTCAAGAAATGGTGCAAAAGGATGGATTATTGAAATCCACATAGTGGACAAAGTCACCTTTGAGTTTATGTTTGGATGTTGGGATTCAGACATGAGGGATGTATTTATACCCACAGGAATGTGATTTGAAGTTGACATATATCGCTCGGTTATCCTTGTTTTCAGCCTAGGAAAAGATAAAGTGTATATAAAATCATGTTTTCTTGTTGATCATCTTTTGGCAAGAATCGCTGGTCGGTGGGGGCTATATGCAAGTTTATGTGAATAGCAAGAAGAAGAGAAGAGGATAGAGAAAGGAGATGCAATATTCTGGATAGAGCTACCGCGGAATACATGTGCTGAGAGGGGTTGAGCTTTATCATATAAGCCCAAGTACAGATGAAGCGTGGAAAGTCAATCGATAGTGACTGCTTGAAAGTTGACAGTAATAACAGCAGCTGATGATACAATGAGAAGAAAAATGTCAGCCGATATATTCCTTTCATTTGTGAATTAGTATGAAGATAAGTCCGGTCCGTAACGCATTACCTGTACTGTGGACACTAAAAACTCAACCAGATAACACGAGTACCGCATCTTCGAGAGTCTAGTCACAATATAATGTGGTTGTGACAACATAAGTATTCTGGTCGTTCTTATTGATTTGATTTCCTGCTTTTGCTTCAAGAGTAGTATTTATACACAAAGATACAAAGGCTTCGGAGAACTTTTGTCTAGCCTAGTAGAGGAAGGGGCGTGATTCCAATAGTCAGAACGGGAAAATAACTGGAGCCAAATCTACGCGCTTGATTTTTTGCGATTTTCTCATAGGTAGTGTATATAAACCGTGGAAATCGGATGTGCAACGGACATATGGGATTGGCTTTTCATACAACCTACTTTCATGATGATGACGAACAGGGAAATTGATGATTCTTAAATAGTCTGAAGATTATCTGAGTCTGTTCTTTAGAGTTTGGAAGTTAGTTTTACACTCGTAGATTGATTGAATGATGAGACGCCAGAACAAAAATGACAACAAAAAGATCGTATGTTACTCAAACGACAGTGACAGTTCTGCATGGTCTAAATTGCATGCTTATATTGCACAGAAACGATATTTATATGCTAGAAAGCGTAGTTTAAGAATTCTAAAAAAGAAGAAGAGCTACCATAAAGCAGCCAACAACTTTGACTCAACTCCAAGCGAGTTTGGAAAGTTGAAGCAGAACAACCAATGTTGGGTTGATAGATACGCGTTATCCCAAAGGCCCGTGGACATCATACTTGACCCAACAGATCCAAGTAATTTGCAGACCATATACTACAATATGAACCTCGCATCCAAAACCCCGGCATTAGTTGTCGTGGCATCTCGTTCCTGTTTAGCTATCTAGGCGTCTCTGAATTATTAGAAGCAGGCCCAGGAGTTGTCTTTGAGATATCGAGCCCAGCATACAATTTTATAGATCTCTTATCATCCTTGTTTCTATCTTCCCGAACACTATTCTCGGAACTACTCGAGTATTATTTTCTGCTTTCGTTGATTTCGGATCTTTCTAGGTCTTATCATATTTCTACAACCAGAACAGGATAATAATGAGCATTTTGTGTCTCATCTCCCTCTATACATGCAGAATAATCTTGAGATATCTATTGTATAAGCTGTGAAGATGCCGAGAATATCTCAAGCAGACTGGAAGTGAGGGATTATTAGCTGAAATAGCTACATATGAATGCACGTGTTTATGATCAACATCATTCTTTCCTTCCCTGATTACAATGACTCCAATGAAAGAAACTGTAATCAGTATGTTATGGGTGGTATGCGAAATCTCACTGAAAGATAAGGGAGTTGGTGACCTCCCCCGTGGAGATTTACTTTTCTCGTAGACTTTCTAGTTAGATCTTGCGAGCGCAACACAACTAAGTATGTTCATTAGTACAGAGCGGACTTTTGAGACCGAATCGCTCATACACAAAAGAACCGGAATGATAAAGATCGAACAATCTTCCAAGCGAAGACATTAAGCATTTCGCAGTTCACAAGTTTACAAGTTTACATTTAGCAGGCAGGTCAGTAGTTCAAAGAGAGGAGAGCACAGATCTTCTTGTAGTCATATTATCACATTCATGTAGGAACTCTTTTTGGTGGGTAAAAACCTCTTAAATTTTCCTTTCACTCGAAAGGGTATTTGATTCATTCGTTCAGATTCGACAAACAACAAAGGAAATGTTTCAATTTATTGTACTTAGATCAACGATTACAACTGAAAGGACTACCTCTCACCTATTGTTTCCCGATCAGCGAGTAAACAATCTTCCGAATCTATCCATGAACCATAACAACACTCTCACTCAACTCCAATCCAGGCTTTCCAGTGAGAAACTTGAAGAAGACGTCCCTGTAATCTCCCTGTAACTGAATCACCTCACCCCAAGTCTCGTCTGCAACAATATTGCCCGCGCAAGCGAGGGCCTTCTTGAAGTGTTGAACGATCTTTTTCTTCTCGAACTTCTCGGGAAGTCCTTGGATGGTGGTGACCCAATGTGGTTTTCTCTTTCCGTCTTTACCGATTTTAGCTCGTACTTGGGTTTGTTGAGCGCGAACGTGGATCTGCTTGGCTTGTTTGAGATCGACTTCTTCCGCTTCCGCGAAGGGGTCGAAGGATTGGGGTTCGTCGGTTTCAGGTGAAATCTCTAAGTACGGGGTCTCGGGAAGCTGTGTGATTTGGTTCTGTACCTGGTTTTTGTTCCTCTTGAACTTCGGCTTGTTCTTGTTTCTAGTTTTCGCTCTGAGGACGTTGTCTTTGGGGACGCTAAGTTGCGACATGTTGACGATTTTATGGGGGAAGTTAGTGGATTGGCTGTAGTATGTTGTGATGAGTAGATGAATCTATGAATGATGAGGATATTTCTTAAAAGTCGTCGGAAAGCTGGCTTTTATAGAGTTTATGAGTAGTTATTCTGCAGCAGATTAGAGTATCAATGCTATTGTTTAATCATATCTCGAAGATTGTTTTGTATGAGTTGATAAGTTTCTTTGTCCTTGGTATGAGAATGAATTCATTCAAGAAAATTCCATCGTGTGCCCATAATGAATTGCTACGAAAAACTAATCTCACTTACCACAAACGCTACAGATTCGAGAGAATCCTTGATATTTTTTGCCATATACACAGAAAATCACATTGAGTAATCTGAGTTTTACCTGATGTATAGAGTTGCGGGATTCATTATTGTAAGAGAACAGAATTGGCTTAGTTGGGGAGTTCTAAAATCTACATCTCTAGGATCATTTAACTAAAGCTAAGTCAAAGTTTTGGAATATTAACATCGTTTCAACTCCGACACATTACTTAAAATTTATGTTTCATATGATTCGGAACCTGACAATACCATTACCCTATCAACAAAACTGACAGCTACAAATTTAACTCCTAAACAATATCACTAGACAATCTCTTTTCAATCATCTCACCTATCAATTTTGCTCAACTTCAGCCGAATATTGACTAGAATCGGCCTTAAGGCTATGAGCTTCCTCAAATAACCGAGCACCTTCAAGGATTAGCGGTGGGAGGAACGTAATCTTCTGGTCCGAACATAACTACGCTTTACAACCTGCGAGTTTGCGCGCACTACTCACACCTTGCCTCAGGGAGGATATAGACGATGTTGTGTTAAACTGCTGCTTGTA
Organism: Botryotinia narcissicola; assembly: GCA_004786225.1. Lineage (NCBI taxonomy): Eukaryota > Fungi > Ascomycota > Leotiomycetes > Helotiales > Sclerotiniaceae > Botryotinia > Botryotinia narcissicola. The sequence goes on along the minus strand of PQXJ01000369.1, from coordinate 18,904 downwards.
CCTAATATCAACCGTTTTGTACGCAAACGCGACCTTACATGCGGTTCTGAACTCATATCCTATAGAATTATAGTCGTATTCACGTCCTACAAGCTATTGTAATTTCGCAATTAAATTGGAAACCTAAACCATACACATCCTATTCGCTTCATCTGGATCTTTGAGATGATTTATACTCCTGGTACTAATCTCTTGTCTGGAATTCATTAGTAAATCGGTTAAGCTTGAGTTGGTTTACACAATTCACTGGAGAATCAAGTAACACATGATACATTGTGTGGTCACAACTATCGACTACGGCAGCAGCCCTACGGAACAAATTTTGTAATTCAATTGGTAGAATAAGATTTAGGTTTTTCTTTTAGATTATGTAAAACAGCTAGTACTAATCATAAAATTCTTCATCAGATGATTATGTTCCTAATCCCAGTACCAACATTTTCCCCCTACCTTTCACTCGGCTATCATGACCCCCTTTTACTCCATCGGCTATCATATTTGCTTTGCCCACCCCCACCATATTTACACCGCTTTTGAGAGTCCCCTAGTCTTTCTGCTAATTCCAGTCTACTCTAGTTTCCGAGTGTTCCTGGATCTGACTTCTAGTCCGGTTCCATGTTAATAGTTAGTTAGTTTAGGTACCAGAACCTCTATTCTCACCGCATTCGGATGCGTATCGGCCCGTAAATCCCTTGACATACTCCAAATCGACCTTTTCGATTGTCATTCCCTGATGTGATTCGATGCCTCATGGCAATACTAAATACAATGTCACAGGGCTTTCCTGTATCTGATAGTTTAGATTCACGTCCCCAGATTCCTTTAGCATGAGACATCTACAAACTTTCTAGGTCCCGTACCAGAGTGGACTTACCCAATCAACTAATGAGAGAAATTCAATCATTTGTTTGTTGAGAATGATTTTGAAGGTAGATCTACAATCAACATTCCGACTGTGCAATGCGATCTGGGGGTAAAGAATTGTAATCCTGGTATTTGAACTGTAAAAGAGGGCTTGAATACACTAATCATGATAATCGAAAACAATAACGAAAGCGCGAACTAAAAATGAATAACTGCAACAACCAGAGCATTCCTTCTAGCAATCCATACAAACACCAGTAACTTTCTACACCAAACCCTTCATCACAGATTTCCAACCTCATAGATAACTGACGTGATTCTATGCCATGTGAATCGGTTCCTATACACTGCTTCTTCAAGCTAATCAGATATAGTTCCATACCCTCCATTCAGGATCTCAAATTTGTGGATCATCTGTACTCACATGTTTTCCTATCCCACTAAGTTCTTACAGTACTAATCACAGCGTATACGATTTTAGCCAACTCACTCCTCTCAATCCTCTATTCCCATCTCCCTATTTACAGCGACATCGAAGGCCAAAGAAAAGGGGACTATCGCAAAACTAAGAGGGTTGGTAATAAAGAACGCCTGTAAGTTCCAATCTCTGAATTTCTTATGCATTGTAGCTTCTATATCGAGGTGAGACGAGCTTGGAACTCGGAGAGGAAAATGTAGCATAATCTTGAAATCAATTCATATTGGCAAAATGGGAGAATTGAATCATGAATACTTTATTTTAATGACTGACAATGATTTCTCATGTCATCTCAAATCATTCCACCTATGTATGATCTTATCATCTTTTCCAGTATATTAACCATTGAAACCACCGTTCTTCCCATCTTGCTCTGCCAATAACCTCACCACCCAGTTGATATATTCACAATACGAATTCAATGGTCTGTATACCTTTCTGCTCTTCGAAAAAGTAATTCAACATACCCATCTACTGCAAAACCCAAGGATGAGCTTTAGCCTCTCCTCTGTTTCTGATCTCACCACTAAACCTGAACTTGCAAAATTTTATTTTTTACTCTCTAGCTCACACACACAGCGTGCTTATATTTCACTTCCAGATTATTAATGAAAACGTTGAATATTACACGTGTGTAATAGGAGGACAGTTTCGGAAATGCCCAACTCTTCATCTCATCCTACCTTATCACAGCTCATCGAATCACATCATAGCACCTCATCACAATATTGAGAGAAAGTACAGATATAAACTAATTTATTAATGAAACTAGCCTCCCCTAGCGCGGTGCAAATGCCGCCAACGCCCAGGCGCCAACCAGCCGCCACTATAAAATAAACCAGGTATGACAAGCGGTCGAGCTTTCATTGGTATGCAACTACCATCTATCCATCCATATCCATACCCATAGCATGCCACCTAATCATTATTTCGTATCTTCACCAATCCATCACCCTCTTCGCTTCTTTCCCCTGAAGCATTCCAACCTAATCACAATAATCCATTACAGAATTTTACCAAGAAGAAGAATATACAAGCACCAAACCAAACTGGCCCCAAGAGCCCACTACCCATTCCCTCCACATTAATCTCTTCACGATATAGAATTAACGACCATACCCTCCCCCTCCCATTTTATCGATACTACTCAATAAATTGCTACTAGTTCTGCCCGAAAGCCCACTTCCTGGTCTACTTCCTTGACTAGCCACACTCCCATGACTTCCTTTTCTCTCCCTTCCTGCCGCACCTCCAATTCCCATTCCCATTCCCATCCCAATTCCACCTCTTCCTATTCTACTTCCTCCAGCCGCACTTGGCGCTCTCAACCCACTTGGTCGAGTGACACTACTTGTTCTCGCTAAAGTAGGGCTCTTCATTTGTCTTTCGAAAACATGTTGTTTCTTTTGCGAGGCGGGTGTCTCTGGGATTGGAGATGCTCGAGCTGGAACAGCCTTCTTTTCCTCCTCAAGATTTTTCGCAACCATATCGTCGAACATAGCGATCATTGGAATCATTTCATCAACAGCCTGAACCAGCTTAGTCTTTTCGACTCTTTCCTCTTCAAGCATGTGTCGGAGATCATCGTTGTCTTCCCTGACACTCTTAATTTCCATGCCCAAGCCCTCGAGTTCTGCCTCCAATTCCTTGGTTCTAGCATCGCGTGCTGCTTGTTGTTCGATATCCTCCGCCAAAGGTTCCGCTTTGGGTGTCGTGGTATTGCCGCCCAACCTCAATTCTTCGTTCTCCTTGGTGAGATCCTCAACAGTATCTTCCAATTCTTTAACCTTCTTATCCCAACGACGTTCATAACTTTTCTTGAGAGCTTGGACTTTAGTTTCGTGCTTCTCCTTGTAAAGGGAATGTAACTCTCTGGATACCTTCTCGACCGCAAGTTCGACAGTTCGACCTCCGCAGTGGCATTCTGTTGGAGATTTCAAGGGCGTTTCGACAGGGGGTGAAGTGGCTCCAGGTGTAGTTTTTCCAGCACGCATAGCCGCTAAATTCCTCTGCGCCTCTTGAGCCATGATCTCCGCCATTTCTCTTCTTCTCTCACTTTCCTCCAATCGACCATCCAACTCCTCACGTTCTTGCTCTGTTTGAACCATTTCTTCTCTGACGTTCCTCAACACAGCTTCCATTTCCCGACCTCTCTTCTCCCACTCCTCTTTTTCGGCAGCCAGTTGATCTTGTATATTTCGTTCTTCTCGTAATTGTTCCTGACTCTCCCCAACTCTCTTTTCAGCGTCTCCAACGGCCGTTTTCATGAACTGCAATTCAGCTTCCTTGCCACTCAACGTAGCTTTCAAGTTACTAATCTCCGATAAGAAGTCTGATTTCAATCTCTCAATTTCTCTAGGTGTAATAGAAGGTAAACTTCTAGGTGTAGGGGCAGGAGGAATATCGAAATCGAGTAAGTTGCTCATACTTTTTGATTTAGGTGTCGCGGCAGCACTTGGCCCATACCAATGTTCAGGTGCCGAAGTTTTCGAAGGTGACATTGACATCCTATTCCTTGAAGGTGAGGGACCGCGGCCGTTGAACCCATTCATTTGTGCGGTAAAGTCAAGAAGGTTAGTAGTATTCCCATCATCTTTACTTTTAACATTTCTATGCCCGTATGGTGCTGGCGAAAAATCCTCAGATGTATTCACTTGCCTGCGTGCCGTAGCCGGGGTACTGAATCGATGGTTTTGTCTCGGTGTTGGTGCACCCATTGATGGGAAGTTCGGGCTGGTATGTCCCAGTTTCGAAAACGTTGTCATATCTGGCATAGCGGAAAATTCGCTGAATGTGCTGACCATTGTATCGTCCATCAAATTGTGCGCATCTTTCTCTGAAGCGCTAGTAGCGCTGCCAGTATCTATATATGCAAAAGTTTCGTTCATCGTTTGCCCCTCTTCGTTATCATTATCATCATCGTCTTCTTCCTATTTCTCGATTGCTTTCGTAAGTCCTTCATTATCCCTTAGTATTGGGTCATCCAGGTCCATTTCATGCTCAACGACGACCGGCGGGTCAGGCGATTTCAAAGGAGAAGGTGTAGCAGTCGTAGGCTTCACAGGGAATCTCATGGGTGTCGACATCTTTCTCGGACTGCGTGTGCCATCTGACGATTTGGTGGGTGAAGTCTGGCTCTTCAACAGCTTCAGGGGTGACATGTGTTCTCCATCGATTGAATTCCTTGATGCCAACATTTGTTTCTTAATAGGAGAGATATTCTCCTTGCTCGGATCTGTCGCATCATGTGTCGCATCGACGAAGGGCGAACTTGGTGGACTCCCCACGCTCCCACTCATGGGAGTGTTTTCCGTAAAGCTGGTATCTTCAGACATGGTGTAGTTTGTATTGCTAACAACTGAGGGGCTTCCAGTATTGATATTTGCGCTGGATAAATCCGAAAGGGGCTCCGCCATTTGCTAACTCTCTTTGTTTGTGATTGTGATAGTGTATCTTTTGAATCAGTGATCATAAAATGTTTGAGATATTGTGCGGTGGTGGATAAACCTTTTCGTATGATGTGTTGTGAATGGTGGATTTTTCTGTTTACGGGGCAACGTGCATCGGTAAACGATTCGCCGTTCCGATATTTGGGACAATTGAATCTACCATTTCTACTTTCAGAATGGACAGTCAAAATTGTCAATAACTTCAAACCTTATATGTTGCCGGAACACATCTATTGAATGATTTCAATAGGTGGACGATTGTGTTTTGAATACATTTAGATATATCAATTTTGGTCACGAATGGATGATACTAGGCCATAGATTCACAAAACCATCGTCACCTCCTTCGTTCTCGACATTCGAGCGTTGCTCTCTCAGTGAGAGACACTCTGAGATCTGAAAAGATCCAGATACTTCACTCCAAAGCAATTGAATGCTTTTATGAGGGTGATGAGAAAAGTGTTATTGTTAAGTATGTTTTTGTCGTTCTTTGAAAGTACATCACTCAAACATGCATGAACAGACAGCATGATGACGGTGGATGTGATTGATGTTTCTTAATTACTGTGATATCAAATTATGTCATGGTACAGCCTTTTCCAGAATCTCACCACACGCCTCTAAACCTCCCAAATGATATTTCCTATTCCCATCGCAGATGCTATGCAGCCACCCAGAATGCACCTCGATTCCTGACACAACGCCGTAGAAGCAAGCAAACAGCCGAATATGGCATCCATGCCATATAAATATAGATACATCATACATACCATATGCATTGACCTCAATGACATACCTCTCAAGACTCGAAAAGTAGACTTGAGCCAAAAGAATTGGGAAGTATGAACAATTCGCTTGCCCACTCGGTGTCCTTAGCGTCAATTGTTAATCTACGTCGGCATTGGCCGTATTCTTGAACATGCCATAAACGCTCCGCTGGCCTTTCGGAGCTACCTTTAGATTCGAGATCCGCGTCTCGGAGAGTCTCTTACCTGCCTTAATACTTTCCAATACCCTGTATTTGCCAGAAACATTAGTATGAATATGCAAACAGGGGATACCGGAAGGCCCATACCATTCTACACCGACATATTTAACTCCACAACCACCAATCCTTCGTATCTCTTTCTCCAACTTTCCCCCAGCTAAACCACCTCCAGCTCCACTTCCTACACAAGAAGGTTTGCCCAAGATAATGTGGGTGACTTGTCGCCTGCCCAGATGCATCGACATTCGTGCTCCATTCTCTGCCAGCAACTGCTTGAGCTTGTGGTCCGAGACCATTGGATATGTACTACCGTTTATGTAGATGACCAGCTCATCAAAGATGCCTCTAGACTTTCGGGCTAGATCGTCCTCTTCCACTTTCGTTTCATCTTCGAGTTTCCGCATCTCCATCAGTCGTTCCTCGGCGCTCATCGGCACTAAATGGGACAGACAAGCATCAATAAAGTATATTTGGCAGCATCGGACAGGGAATTTGAAAGGGACAACAAAACATACAGCCTGGCTTCCCCACTAACATGTCGCTGACACTTCGTCTTGCCCTTGCCTTGACTTCTTTTGGAATCAAGGCGTTCGCTTTCTCATCCCAGTCTTCAGATCCTGCCCCAACTTTGTCGGAGATCCTTTTGCCACCTGTACCACCAGACTTGAACTGGTGGCCTAGCTTCGATGCTCGAGATTCTCTCCATCCTGTAGAACCACCTATCCTATTCTCTGCCCGTTGATGCCCTGTCGCTGATGAATTCCACGCATCGAAATGGGCACCAAATACTGGTTTTGCCGCCGGAGGTATTTGCGGTTTTGGGGGTGCCATGCTTGTTTTCTCGTAAAAGATTGTAGATCAGGCTATCCTCGAGCCTATACTTGCTTGCGTGTATCCTTTCCGTTGAGTTTGCGAGTCGAAGAGATTCAGGGATCATGATAATCTACTCAAACAAAGAAATATCGCACTTTACTGGTTGTCGTATGGAATATCTGAACTCATACGGTTAATCGGTGGCATATCATAATCGAGGCATTTCAACTGTACAGTTCATGCAATCCACATGTTCATTCGTCGTCGATTTTGACTTCCAAACGCGGGATGTAGAGAAAAATATTAACAAGCGCGAATGCGTTGATACAGTTACAGAAGGCGCGCCCAAAACGCCTGATCACGTGAACCATCCCATCGATAGACTGACTAGATTTCTATAATCCAGGAATGAATTAGCCCCCAATCCAGTCTCGAGACAACAACCTCCCTCTTCCGAAACCAGTTCATCACTTGAAGTAAAAGCCATGTACTCTGTCTGTTTCACCAAATTCGCATAAGAACATCTTATTCTCCGATATCCCCATTCAAAGACTACAGTAACTTCGAAGTTTCGAACGGATACGGGATGATTGATGGGTGATCACATCATGTTTTGAAAAATGAATAAAAATTTATTAGTTGATGTGTATGGTGTTCATCAGAATTCAAGGTTGAGCGAGAATCAGTCATACCCTAGGAAGAAACATCCCCGATCATGCATTTCAATCCGATGATTCCTTCAAATTTCAATATCATCCGATACCTCTAAATTCTCCCCCTCTTCACCTCGAAATCCTTGGTTGAGCAAGGCAAAAGAGCTTCCGAAATTCCTTCAAATGGAATTGCCAATTCGTTACTAAATTGAATTCAACTTTGACGTCTCTCTCATTTGGTCTTTACTTTGCCACTTCCTTCGCCCTTCCAAATCCTTTCATGAAAAACATATCTTGGTTACATGAAGGAGGCACTGGTATAAGGAGGGCATAGCATAGGATATGCAAGCAGCAAGTACCCGTTCGCCTCGCCTCGCCTCGCCTCTCAGAACAGCAGCCGGCTTGATGCACGATCGTTACAGTACAGTGCCTACTGTACTCTCCATGTAATTTGAAATCTGCAACTATGTCGTGCGTCTTTTTATTCACTCCTCAGATGGATGGCTGGTGCGTCCTTCAGAAAAAGCCGAAATACGAAAAGTATCCAATCGTGCATTTCCCATTCCTGCAAGTTCCTTTTTCCATTCAATGCAATCAAGTGAGTGGCGTGCGTAGTCGCTTCCTCATATGCCTTTTCTATCCTGCGTGCCGCGTCTGCTCTTTATTTACATACATGTTTTGTACCTCCATCTTTGAATTTAACAGCCGTTTTCCGGTCATTAGCAAACATCACCTCTATCATCAACACCCTGTTAACTTTTTTTCTACCGGTTGATAGTGTAATCATATTCTGGATGAGCCGCTATTGGGGTTATACAGAACACTCAGTTCATTTAAAAAATTATGCGCGAGCAATATACATCAATCCTAGAATTGCATCTTTTGGGACACGAGGGTTGTACCAAATTGGGGGTTGAGTCCGAGAGGTCAAAATGTGCTCATCTTTCCAACCATGTGAGGGTCACGAGAACATTTACGGATTGACATGGCGAGTCTGGACTGATGTATGTAGCTATGTATTTATTTATGTATGGCGCGGGCTGGTTTGAGCTTTTAGGGACATGGGAACGGATCCTCCCGTTTTCGCGGACAATATCTTTCCTTTCACCACTGTAAGATGCAAGTACCACTCCCTTCAACGTCCTTCCCATGTGAAGTTCTTGGTACTTACACATGGAGTATCTCCGAATGGTTTTGTTGGGGTCAGAAGGGTATTACCCTGCGAGGATAAGCACGTACTGGGTCTTGGGGAATTACAATATATTGATACCATATTAAGGCTTTATTTGATTTTGATTGTTTTGATCGACTGTGTGTCAGCAGCGTTAGGGCTTGTCTTTTTCTTCCACTTGCAACCGATTTCTCGAGCTCGATTTGTGTATTTTCATAACTTTCTGTATAAAATTCCAGATCTCTTTCTCTCTTTGTTTTTACTTCATTCCTGGTCTATAACCCCATGAGACTTAACTTTCATGGGTATCTAGAAGCTGACATACAATCAAGCGTGGTGCTTCGATAGCCAAAACGTCCCTCCCAATTCCCGTAAGATTTGGCTGTCTCGTTATTACCGTACTAGAACCATCTCTGGTTGTTGGACTAAAGTAGTGAGATAAGAAGATAATGGCCCTTCCAAGTTTCCAAGTCACCATGTTTAATGCTTATGATCGGGACAAAGAAAATCGAGCCAGTCGTATTCCAAATTCAAAGCCATCAATTGGATGCCCCAGAGAAAATCCATCAGTCATCGATAACGATAGCACAATGAGAGAAAAAAAAAAGTTGTTTTTCCAAGGTTCGTTGTCGCTAGAGCGAGAACCCCTCATTCGCCCTCTCTAGGTTCTCAACCACAAAAAGGCGGTGTAGAAGACGCTAAGAGACGCCATCCACCTCATTCTGATCGCCAACACAAGAGGAAAAGAAAAGAAAAATTAAACGGCCTTTTCTCCGTCCCCCGCTAACGTTAGCACTCTTTTGCTTCTGAAAACAAAAAGAATAAATTAATCAATTCTCTTTATGGTTTTTCCACTCCACTAGATCAATAATAACTGGCGATAGTATAGTTCGTTGAATGATCAAATGTTGGATGTGGATTCTTATCATACTGTAGCTATTAATGACTTTTTTATTCAGTACTCAACCATGAACCAACCATACACAATGAGGAATTCCTCGCCTCCCCCCAGGGATGAATTCTGGCGTCTAGGGTTCAAGCTTTGTCCTATGATTCCCATTCTCGCCAAGAATTTATACGCTCAGCGCGGTGCAGCAGCGTAGTGTAGTGCGTAGTCCCATCATCAAGCTAGGCTGTTGATCTCTACCGCATCGACATTATAGTTTCGGCGGGCAAATGTCAATATCGTACGTATGTATATACATACTCCGTCGTGAGAGTCTAAGCTTTTTTGCACGATCCAGTACCTACTCCGTATGCATGCACAACAACTGTACAGTACAGTACAGTATAGTACAGTGTAAACATGCATCTCCAGAATCCAGATCCAAACATTGAGAAAATCTCGAACTTCATTTAGACTCCCGAAATGCTCAAATCAAGTGGCTTCCCCTCTTTTCGAGACTCACATTTCATTACTCATATTGTGCCACCCCACTTTACTTACTCTCCCAGATCACATCGTTTCTCATTATCATATTAATATGAACAACATGCCAAAACCCCCTCAACGATTGTCTATCACAGCAATTAGAACAAACCTTTCCTCCCCTCTAGACTCGCGGATAGGCTCTCAGGCTACGGAGTATGAAAAATAACTCGCTCTCGTCCTCTCTTTGAACAACGTTACCCCAATCACCATCCACCACGTCGTAGACCGAGCCTTTTTCGATCTTCTCGCCTTCCATCCATGATCATCCCTAGTCTTTTCTTATTTCCTCCAGACAGAAAAAAAATCAACCACAAAAAGCCCTCCCCAAATCACAATAATACCGCACCAGTCCCAAAGAAGCAGTACTTCCTACTCGGTGACACGCTTTGGGAAAGCCTCGCTTCGGGATTCTCACCATGGGGCTTACGTTAGCGCATCTTTGGGCTTGCTGCTTCTCGATGTTGTGCGTTTCTCGTTACATACAGACCATAATAGTGTAGGATGAATTGATTGGAGACAAGCAGGCCAAGAACTACACAGCACAGGGATACTGGAAATGGTGTATGACGGACCGTTTTCCGCGTGTGCAGAAAAGTGAAAAAGGGGACTAGCCTTATGGAGTGTGGTTATGGGAGGAGAGGATTAGGTAGGTAGGTACGTATGTACTATGAATAAGGATTTTTTCAGTTTTGCGTGATGAGGTAAGAGGAATTGTTCCTTGTTTATTGGGCTTTTGTATTCATGGGCGAAGATTGGAAATGGTTCGAAGTCGTGAACTAATTGAATCACGAAGAAGGATTCACAAACAGAGACATACCAGATAATGCTCGATGACGCCTGTCGCGATAAGCATCCAGCAAGCAGTATTAAGTTTCCCCTCCTTCCTCCGTTCATCTCATCCAACAAGTATGGCCATACTAGCATACTGCGCACAAAAACTCTGCAGGGTCTGATGCCGAAATTTTCTGGTGGCCCTTGCCTTCATAACACTTGCATCCTGCATGCGCAGCGGCTGCTCACGGGCTGCTGCACGGAGACTGGGGGAAGAAAAAAGGTAAAACGGAGCCAATTGGATGCGGAGCAAGGTGGCTAGGATCGTGTTCGCGAGAGGCGGTGAAAAGAAGTTCATGGGTATACGTGGGTCACGTATTGCCAATGGATTCTGGATAGTCTATACAAAGAATTGAAGGTGTAAGACAACGTGACTCGTGAGTTTTACACTGATACCAGTATGGATCGAAATCCAGAATCCAGAAATTGATCTTTCGGATTCATATCGGTTTGGCGCCATTGAGTTTTCCCATGCGGACCGAATGATCCATCCCAATTGAGTAATTTTTGAAGGTGCAATTTGGAGCCCTCTTCCTCTTCTCATACCATTTTCTTCCTCCCCCTCTGCGTACAATTTCCAGTTCATTTTACCACATAAACTCACATCATAGCATGGCATACAATAGCTGTCTCGGAGAGCCGCATTGTTCCATTAACCAGCAGACGTAACCGACTGTTGTAGAACTGCTCTTACAGAAATGAAAAGATCTCCATCATCTGCCTCCGCAAATCGGCGGGTTCATGGATTTGCGATGTGTACATACATACAGAGTACATGAAGATAAATCTTTAGAGATAGATAGATCGACATCATTTTACGCAAGAAGTGCCCAAAAAAGATCAAGCTGTCAGTAATTAATCAAACCTTAAGAATCAAGATCTAGATATCGATACGCATGTATGCGTGATGACGCAAGTGAGCTGGGAAGCTTCGTTTGGTCTCGTCTCAAAGAGTTGAAAGCACATGATGAGTTTCTCCAAACAATTGATGAATGAAACCCATTATGAGTAAAAACCCATGACTACAGATGCAAAAAGTTCTAGTAACGGTATCTTATGCTGTGCACTATTTTTGCAACACCGTTCCTTGCGTCGGCGTCTCGGAAGGCTGGCTGACTGACTGGCTGGCTTTTCAACTTCGAGATCTCACCATTTCCTTCTCACCGTGTGAAAATGTGATACAAAATTGATTTCACATCTCTCCGATGACCCTTTGAAATTCGAGGCGGATTGACAAGATGAAAATGTTGGCTGGGAGGAAGCATGGCTAACTTCGAGACTGACAAGGTGCTCGTTCCACCAGTCTCCTTCGTCCACGATTGTATTATCGAGATGAAGTGTGACGAGGTTCCTGGGTCACGACTCACGAGCTCGAAAACCCTAGATGTCATCTTGAGCTTTGAGACAGCATCCCCACCCTTTGAATATTCATCCAACAGTATTTGTCCTTGGGGCTTCGATTCGAATCAGCGCGTGTGTTGCCGATTCGTTCCCGATATTAAAATGATAACATTTTCATCATGATGTCTGTTGTCTGGAGATGGAATGCATTCAATTTTGGATAGACAATTAATATGAAAGGGATCTAGAATCTCACCTGCAACCCTGACTCGCGCATGTCGGTACATGGATTGTTGGTTGTAACTTGTAAGCAAACAAAATGCAATCTGGAAGTAAGCCGTGTCAGAGGTTCCATTGCCAATGCGAATCAATGTAGGTATGTATGTATGATTTTGTTTGAAGCATGCAGCTTTACCATCACCCATCTTTCGGATTATCTGTTGGGGAAAGAATATTCCAATGCATACACTGGCATGGCAGCTTGAGCCTCTTCCAATTGCTACGTTCATTGTGACCAAGCGCAACTTCTCACGGGAGAAGCAAAGAAGAAGGGAGTTCCCTTTCACATCGGAAGGAACCCTGCGTTCAACATGCTTGCTCTGAAGCCTGTCATTGTAGCATATGTATACTAGTAAGGATGGAACGGTGCAGCATCTTCATTATCGCAAAGACCTCTTGTTTTTGAATGACATCGATGACCGTTTAATTCGGCCATTGTTCCGGCTTCAGTTGTAATTCACCTACCTTTTTGTTGACCATGAAACCTTGCTCTTGAGTCTTGGAAGATGACAAGATCAAGGACATTGAATTGCCCATTTGGGTGCACGCTGTGTTACATTACTAATGGGGAAACCGGATGGCATCCCCATCCTTGCAGAGACAGGTTAATAAATAGGTAATATCGCCGTCAATTTAATGTAGCCTGTCGGCATCGTTGAAGAATAGATAGAGTATGATCATACCATCATGTTGTTGTCTATGTGAAATTAGTAAATGATCCGAACGACTACATTACTCGGTACTGATGAACGGGTTACAACCCGGTTTACAGAGTTCACAGATAGAGTAACTTACGGTTGTTCCCAAGATCCTTGGCGTCGAGACCTTCCCTCTCAACAAGTTGACAACAGTAATTGATACATCTAATTCAGGATAGAGAAAAAAAGCTGGTGGTGGTAAAGTGGCGGGAAAAAGAGCCGAAGGCGTGATATGTGGATGTTGCAAAAGTGGCAGGAGGAAAGTTACAATTGATGCTGCTTTAAACCTCTACATACTTGTTATCAGATACTTTACTGGCTTGATTGAACGGCTCCCTTCATCTAGACTTCCATGATGCCTCAACAGATCCCTTTGGTTAATTTTCTTTTCAAGGAGAGGATTATTTTGTGGTTGGTGGTTTCATAGATTGTCGTTGAGTTACTACATTGATGATCAATCAATATCCCTCTCCAAGTATGAGACTATCACTCACCTCAATAATCAATAATTACCACCCTGTTATCACATTAGGGATGCAACTCCTCTTTTCCCCTCTTCATCTATTGACAATTGAAACGTCCCACCGTCTAGTCGGTTGAGAACCTTAAGAACCTTGAGGATATACTATGATGTTTAGGCCGCTTTGAAAGAAGGATGCTACTTCGTGCAAGCCGCAATCGTTACGAAAATGTCGTCCGGGAGCCGAGGCTGATATCGAAATTCTCCCGTACTCCCTTTTCCACTAAATCTCTTGGTCTCCCTTCTATTAAAGGAAACTAGGGGATGAATATATCCCATGAGTCGTAAAAACGAATTCCCGTGGCGTAACGTACTAGATATCATTACAGCTAAGGTCAAGCTGAAGCTAGCTATTTTGGTGATCCCAACCAAATCCAAGGCTCGCTCCGATCAGTCCGTGAATTATCGGACATTCTCGTTAGGGATGAGTGAGCAAGCATGAAGGGTTAGGTGATTAACGCATATGGAACCAATAGACGCATTGCATTATCTACGAGATATGTATAGGGAAGACGGAACATTGTCAACGGAGTATACCACCGAGTGGTTTAGATAGTATCAAAGAGCTCAATAGGATAATGATACTCAGATACTGTATGATTAAGGACTTGTAGGAGAATAGGATATGATGAAGAGGCTTGAAAAAGTCCGGGAACCAGTGGATCATAAAAGTAGAATGTAGTGCTCATGAGGCTTTCGAAGCTAGACATGCGATCGCGCTGGTGGCAGATCTGGCAATGTCGTGATAAGGAACGGAAGATTCTCATATTTTATGCAAAGAAGACGGCGGTTGGATCTGGTTCAGCGGCTCGTGTACGTGCTCGGTGGATACGATACGGAGGTTGGAACTTAGAGTAGATACTACTAGGTAGGTAGGTAGATGAGATTAGTATTGTATGGATACATAGAGTATCAATGCTGGGTCTCATCAGATACTAATACTAAAAAGGTCACGGGGTTACGTTACATAATTTCAATCTTCTTACCTTGGTAGTATTTGTCAATGCCATGCCATGCGATGCCGGCAATACCATTGATCTCCCATCTGTGCATATGTGCCACTGTATGGTGGTCCTCGATGGGGTGTTGCTGTGCACTGCTGGTGACTGGTGTTGCCTTCACATCCACGAGAGATTTTATGATCCAAGCTCAAGCTCCAACTTCCAAGCAAGCTTGAAAGCTCCAGCTATCCTGCCTTCAAGGATAAACCGTAGTAATAAATAAAAAAAGGGGGACGGGATCAAAGAGAAACGATATGCAAAAGCAGGAGTTCCCGTCGTGCAGGCGGAACAAGCTTGTAGATTGCATCGCAGTAACCTACCGAACCCTTTCCCTTCCATCACAGCGATCAAGCTTGAAAGAATCAAGCCCGGCCACCGCACAGGACACAAGTCGGACAATTGGATGAGCATGAAGCATGATCCATTTGTGATGTATAAGCATGATGAGCATGAGCATGAGCACCAGCATAAAATTTCCGATAGGACTTTTTCATCACTTTACTCACTCCGTACATCTCGCTCCCGTATATGTGCAGAACGCAGAATCTGTGCAGAATTGGGGCACGGTGCTTTGGTACTGAATGAAAAAGTCTGGAGTGCATTTCGGCCCCTCCCATAATGGAATAGTTGCCAGGGCTTAGCTCAATTTTAATTTTTCTTGCGCGGCAGCAAGGTGTAGGTAGTGGGTGGTAGGTATGTACAGTGTAGTGTGTGGTGTATTATGTGGTTAGATGTTGGATGTTGAGGGTTGGGAGTTGGGGGTTGTTTGAGAAAGGGCAATGGCAATATACACTCAGTAAGCAGGGTGTCTTCATTTAGCTACGGAAAGAGACGTCTACGCCGCCGCCGCCAGGAGGGAAAACGTCGCAGCAGGTAATGCGATGCAGGCTTGATCGGTAAGGCAAGGTTCAAGAAGAATGCTTGGAATAGACACAAGAGAGAGAACGGGCTTGCCACTTTCTCAATCATCCATGTACCGGTATTAATTTGATTTGATTTGATTTCATTTGGCTCATAATACGCCCCACCAGTAAATACTCGCATCAGATCATCATCACCTTCATCATCACTATCCCATCACTGTTCTGTCTTTTCGTGGGTTCAAGCGGCTTATCATTGTCCTGGCCACTTTTTTTTCATCTTCTTTTTTCGTTTTGAAAGGTTTCGTCTGGGATTTGGAAGAAGAGATCAGCTACCGTAGAAGGCGAAGATCCGAAGGTATCCTATGTCTATGCACCTAGTATGCTTAAAGCAGCCTTTCTTCACACCCACATTCGAACATCCTTTTTATGCAATTCATTACTGTGCCAGTGTTGGCATCGATATTTCATATTTCGATCCAAGGGCAGAGGGCAGTTCACGTTCACATTCATTCACATTCATTCACATTCACATCCACCAGGAGAATAGACTTGAACACCATCACTGTCCTTTCACGGTGTAAAGGTAAAACAATCACAATAACAACGACAACACCACACCACACCATCTTCTCAACAAAAGCAGCGGAAGGGGAAAGTAAAAATAACTCTTCCTCTCCCTCACATTCATTTCATCCAGTTAATCGATCCCCATTGATAATTTGGAACCGGAACGGCTGCTATCAATATCACCCAATCATTACTGGGCCGTCAGCGATCATATATTAAAAACCCTCGTTTCAATTCATACTTGTTTTTTCCCTTTGTTTTTTTTTTTCTTTCTCTCAATTGATTGAGAATCAGCCAGCCTTTCCAGAATCCTTGTATTTTATTAGTATCCATTGTTTTCAAGCGGCCAGAACTCAAGGGCCACCACGGTCACGGCCACTCTGCGACTCTGCCACTTTTGATGGATTGATTGGCCCCATACTGCCACCTCGCACTTTTTGTGTTTATCATCTTCTCTTGTCAAGTCCGTGATGGATTTAGTCCTCGATAGGTAAAAGGCACGATGTACTCCGTCCGTAGAGCAGACGAAGGTAGGGATTAAGAGGTATCACGTTCACATTTTCGAGATACCCCACGATACAAGTAGAATACAACCAACGCAGCAAAATATAGTGAAAAGTACAACAACACCAAACACGACGGGTAACCATGATTAATGTACCTAGGGATTGAAGAAAGATGTGTTGATGGTATTGAATCGGTATTTTTGGGTGTCATACGTATGCAGGTTTGGGACATAATAATGAGAATAAGAATAAGAATTCGTATTGTAGCATGTTTTGTATTCATAATTTCATAATCCTCAACTATCTACAAAGGAGATTCACGATTGTATCGTCCCTCGCTCCTAGGTAGGTACTGGTCTAGTATGTCCAGTATGTCTAGTATCTATCATTGAACCATTTGCTGGCTTGTCACTCAGTCAACTCCCTCACCCGTTACTTTACTTCTCTCTCTCGTTTCCTTCCTCCCTCTTCTTCTTCTTCTTGTTCTTCTTCTCATTCGGTCAGACCAATCCTCGCACCCTTCGTTTAGAGTAACAACCATTGTGCTGTCCAACCACCCCAGTTTTTGTACCAGGTTTAAGAATTGGCGCGATTTGCTAGGGGATGGATGGATGCGACCGAAAGAGAAAAAAAAGCTTTGATCTATCGGAGGAGTGACGCAGCCCATTAGATAGATGATAGATCTTCTAGGTGCGACGAGGGAGACTACTACCCAACTAAGAAACTCTAATGTTCACGCTACTTTAGCGACATGGCAGAAAACGAGAAATGATTTTTTTATTTTTTTATTATTTTTTTTTTTCTACAATTTATTATAAATGTTTGACAAGGAAGGCTGGCAAGGTAAGGTTGTAGTTATCGCCTTTTGGATCCTCGAGTGAAGCTTGACTGGGATATGAGATGGCAAAGAGGAGAAGAGAGTCGTGAAGTGAAGGGAAAGAAATGGAAAGAAAAACGATATCTCTTATGCAAAGGTTAAACTAAAAGTGGAAACTTTATCATGATGATATGGAGGATATGGTAGTGAAGTATGATATGATATGATATGATATGATATGATGGAAGGAGCCGTGAGAATCAGAATTAGAATGGGAATGGGAATGAGAATCAGAATTGGAATTGGAATGGGAAGTAGAAGTGGATGAGAGTCAAATTGTCCTTCATTCCTATAGACCAGAATAACCTACTAAGATCATACCATACCATACCATACCATACATATCATGTCATGTTACATCATTCATGAATCCAAGACTTCAAATAAGCATCATTGAACAAGCGTCGTCTGTGAATTCTACATGTTGGGCTGGAATGAATCTCAAACTTCACTTCATTCTCTATCAGACTATCACATCAAGCAAAATTAAACTTCACTCTAGCTCATTCTCATTCGGTTCTTCCGACGTCCGTATAGAAAAGTCCTATTTTAGCGCAAGATTTTTGGGCGCTGTGGTGTTCACATATTCTCCCTCACACGTCCACGCACCCTTAGCTTCATTCCGGGATCGCTACGGCCTCAAACATCCACTTTAGAAAGTACCCAGTCCAGATCCAAAGTTTCCACCAAAGCAAAGGGCAGAAAGATACTGAGAGACTGAGACGTGGAAAGAGAGGGAGAAGAAGCAGAAGAAGCAGAAGAAGCAGAAGAAGCAGAAGAAGCAGAAGAAGCAGAAGAAGCAGAAGAAGCAGAAGAGAAAGAGAGAGAAAAAAGGACAGTATTGTATCAACCAATTGAATCAAGAAGACGAAGAGGAAGAGAGGGAGAAAACATCTAAGAAAAAAGGGAAACCTCAGTAGAGAGAAAGGGAAGAATCAACAACTCCAACCTTCAACTCAACTCACTCCACCCTTCACTCCACAAATCAAGAGAACAGAAACAAGACAAGTTGAAGACTTTCTCCACAGTGGTATCATTATCATTATCATTCATTATCTTACCCTCAGGTCCACCAAGAAATCGAACACTTGATTACTCCGTTGTGTACGCCGTGTTTCTTTTCATAACCCTTCATAACGATTCTACCCGCACGCTTCCACTCTTCTTTACCGTACGACACACCAAAACAGTGCATCTCCTACAAGGGAGGACCAGCTAGACCAAGGCAAAGAAGGGAAAATAGAAGAAGAGACATAGGCACACGCAGAACAAGAGAACAAGAAGAATGTTCATTGAACATTGTCCTTGGGTTGAATGTCTCTACTCTTTTATTGACTATCTATCAACATTGGAGATTATATATTTACTTTATCCTCCTCCTCCTCCTCCTCTTCAATCATCTATTCATCCATTCATCTATCTATTTATCTATCTTCTACCTATCTACCTCCCCTCATCATCAACAACTAATTAGATAAACTATCCTTCTCCATCTTTGGTTGTTTTATCTAAATTTGATTACTCTCACCACGATTTTTATTATCATTATTATCATTATTATTATTTTATTTTA
>PQXJ01000368.1:0-37668 GCA_004786225.1 Botryotinia narcissicola | reverse complement strand
TAAAAAACATGGATTATTTAGTGTCATTTTAGAATGACCCACTCTCTCCCCACTTCAAAATATATTAAATTTATTGAAATACATATTATTCAATAAAATCCACAATTTAATATCCAAATATAAATTCAAAATCCGCTTTCAAAAAGCGCTGAATATTCAGCGGATTCAGCGCTGATTTGTACATCCAAACTAGCCCATAGGTTCGGTCATTAGGTTGATGAAGTGAAAAAATCTGGTGGAAAGTTGACGTGATTAGGAGCATTTCTGTGCGTGTTGAGTTAGCAATTTGTATAAGAAAAACCAGAAATAGTGGCAAATTTCAAAGAGGATAGTCAGAAGTGGGAGAAAAAACAGATAGGGAGAGTACTGTGAGCCGAGAGTTAGAATTCCAGATTGGAGATCGTAGAACCACAATTGTACCAATATATGTGCATGTTTGCAGATGAGAGGCGGAACGGTGAATTTTAGACGGGCATTGATAGCCGGCAGAAAAGAAACAAAGAGACAACTTCATAAATTCGAAGAAGCAGAGCTCATGCGTTGATGGGAGTGTTGTAGCCATTCGCCGAGCGTTGGCTGCTTCGAGTATGCGACATATGTATCCCACTATTCGTTTTGAGGAGCTTTCAATTGAAACTTCTATCTAAGTATTCCCTCCCCCCGACTCACAATACGCGAACAGGAACGAAAGCGAAAGGGGCTGTATATTGTTTACCGTTGATCGCAGAGTCCCTTATTGTACATCACGATCGGGAATTGTAACGAGCGCGGATATCCACTCTCGAACAGTTTTTATGTATCTGCAAGATAATGGATGTTTCTATCTTCTCCTTTGTAGGTTTTTCCTATACACTTTAGATTGAATTATACTTTCCGCGTGCTATGAAGGCGTTTAGACACTCATTGTCGATTTTCGCATGGTCCTCCTCAGTGCCCTTCTCCCTCTATATTTAGCGATAGCTACTTGGAATATTGGGCCGGCGAACTTTAGAGATTTGGCAGTGGATAATGATAAGGGGATGCGATCTTGTGTGAAGGGTTGCTGCTCTTAAGAAATTAGCATTTTGAATAGTAAACGAGAAAGGAGTATTCGTCTGTGCAACTGCGCAGTGAATACCTGAGACCGGAGGATGATACTGAGATCAGATGAGCTTCAATTCATCCGCGGATTATGCTCGATAGTGTCGTCTGGAAGGACGAAGGTCTTACTCTTGCATAGATCTTTGCTGCTAAGATGAGACGAAGGTTCCTGATGTATAGATGCTAGAAATGGACTGGTTTGGGGAAGAGACTGATGAGTATTGCCGAATACTCAAGAATAGAGACAAGTAGGGCATCTAATGTGCGCCAGGGCACATGCAATCTGTTCTGGATGTTTAGATGGGCGTAGGGAGGAGATACCTACAGAGGTAGACGGTTTCACTCAGCATGGTAACGAGTATCGCTAGCGTTGCAACTATTATGGTACAACTCCTCCCTATGAGGCTTCGATAAGATTGGTGTGTTGATGGTAAATATATGTTGTAGAAGTTCCTTTACAATATCAGTATGTCCTTGAAGTACTAAACAAAGACTTGATAACAATTTTCGATCTCGAGCGTGTGGTTCAAGAGTGTATAGAATAATTAGTAGGCATGGGTGGGAAGTGTCGAGGTTTGCTTAGGGAAGGAGCGCATTCTCCTTAGAACCATCTTCGCCAGTTCATGCCTTTACTTTCCAGACCAGTCTAAAAGACTGCCCGACCACTCATATTTCGTAAAAGTGAAGTCATTAATTCAAAAACTAACCACGCCATACTCTGAGTATCTTTAAGAATTTAAAAACATATCTTGTATTTTTGATTGTATTATAAAGTCAGAGGTATGATTCTCTCAGGATTATCATTAGAAAATCGTGAAAGTTATGTGCAGGCAGGATCACATCATTAGTAGTTCTACCGGATATCTATATTACGGTTCCCCTCTTCTAGTCAATAATCTAGTCTTGTACCTAGATATAGTGATCAAGCTCAAGTTGCAGGCTTATGCAACTTTCAAAAAATGTCGCCATACTTTCATGTCTAGATGACAGAAACCATCTCTTTCCCTTTGGATAATATGTTTCTTCTAACCTTTCAAACAACTTCTCTTCCATTATTGAGATAGAAAATCTCAAGAAGAAAAGACTACTTAGTATGAGATAGAATCAAATTGACTGGATCATTTTATATGATTTTCCAATTCACGCCTTGTTCTTGCGAAAAGTCCAGCAAATCATCACTAACTCATCATACATTAAAATCACCGTACCACCATACTACAAGGAGTCCACCGTGAGTGTTTTCGATCCTACAGCGCACCATATCACCTAAGAACATTTCTCAAGCGTATCAATATCTCAGAATTGAAAGGGTCATATCAAAGAACTGTGCTATTTCTTATTTGAGAGCTGGAAGTATGTTTAGATAGCCTGCAAAAGTGTGTATCAGTGATAGGATATGAGTCCGGGCGAGAAATACCAGTTTGACGGGGTATCACAGGAATCATCTGCTATTATAATTCTTCTACGATTAGTGTGTTGAGATTCCGGGGGCACATTGAATGTTGTATACACTACTCAATCTCAATATCATATTAGTCGGCGATGCCACGCATTGAAGGATCTAAAAGACTACCTGTATTCTCCCATCAAAAATAAAATGTCGTTTTAATGCCAGCCAAGGTGTTTCATTCACTACCATACATTAATAAGAACAACTACCTAAAGGAAAGCAGAAAACGACACAAGAGAAATAATAGACATTAAGTTGTATAATAGAGGCTAGCTCGTTGGGTTCGCTTTTCCGTTCACCACCCATTGCTGGTAAATATCCATTCAGCATCTCGCAATGTCATCCCTATAAGTTATACAATGTATACCCACAATTTCCACTGCGCCAGAAGAAAAGCCAACAAAACAATAATAGAGTGACCAAATAAACAAAATAAGAGAAATAAAAACTCGAGAAGAAAGATCACATCCAACGATCAAAGCATGAAGCCAATATTCCAACTATATTCTACATATAGATACAGATAGAATGTTGATTCGAAGTCGGTTGCCAAGTTATCAATGCCTTCCAAGAAGAGGTAGACAAGACGGATGATGCTTTGTCGGTCTGAAGCAGATGGTATAAATATCGCCAATTTGCATAATCGTTATCGTGAGTTGCTATGCTGAGCTGCGAGAGCTTGTAAAGCTAGCGTATGTAAGAGTAAGGACAGTAAGTTTTGCGTGTTTGAATGATGAGTTGGCTGGCTGATTGCGGTCGCTGATTCGAAAGATCAAATTTTTGATAAAAAAAAGTGACTCTTAGACTGGTGTGAATGGAACACCTCGTTGTGGCATGAAAGGCCTAAGTCTATAAGGTATGAGAGCAGGCGCAGTGTACCCGGTGTTTTGATCCCATAGATCTAAATTGTCATATCCGCTTTCCATCCACGCTCTCAACTCATGCAGGAATGTTTCTCCACGGTATCTCTTGTTAAAAAAACGTGTCACTCCTCTTTTGAGGTCTTGAACATTCTCTCGAAGATCATAAATCTTCAAAAGATCTACAACAATCATGGATATTTCTTCGCGAGTTGCCTCTTCTCCTGTGGTAAGGTTTAGAGGCAATGGCACAAATGCTATCGGAAACTCGCGGACTGTGAAATCACGGACTCGACGCTGCAAGACATCGCTAGCGACAATCTCTTGAGGGGTGACTCTGTGGAAACCGCCGCCGATAGGAGAAGATAGGAGTCGATAGAATTTTATTTTTGTGCGGTCAATATTTTGACCCATCAGGAAAATATACAAAGAGCGATCCTGTTGGAAAGTGGACAAACTTGGCGGAGCGAGGGCCACCAAGCGATGCGCACCAAAGTTGAGAAAGCGATTGATAATTGTGAAAGGTGCCCTACAGTAGGGACATGTGTAGTTGTTATTCTTCCAAGTTTTCAAACAACAATAGTGAAAGTCTTTATGACCACAAGATGGTATTGAGGCGGTCGAACAAACAGTTATCTCGCATGTTCGACAGTCCTCATCCTCATGAGGGTTGGAATCAAGTGATGCGAGACAGATCACACATTCTCCATCCATCTTTTTCGAGACTTCGGCCGATGCCATGTTGAGTTGTGAAGGAATCGTTGAATTGAAAAATTGTGAATCCACGCTTCTGTGAGCGTGAAACTTACTGAAAGAAAAATAGAAGAACGTGGTAGGGAAGTCGAGTTTATATACTCAGCTTTGTATTGTATTACTAAGAATTCAGGTCGCTCACCTACTTTGAATTGATTCCGCCTGGGCAGGTCCCAAGCTTGCCGATCCAGCGTTTTGCATGCCAAGTCTAATCGAAGTAAGTATCGAAAGTCAAATTTACCAGCAAGTATGAGTACTCAGAGGTCTACTATACTATACCTGTTTCTTTACCTGCAGAAGAGAGCTAAAAATCATGGATTACTTTGACGCGATTTATTGCCTAAAGAACTCCTACAGACGGCAGGAGCAATCGCATTCAGATTAGTCGGCAATCGTATGCCAGCACCAGGGATACTCGGAGCATTTTCTAGGATTAACGAACTTGTTCGCCTTACTGGTATGTATACAATAACACGGTTATCTTTGATCATGCAGAAACTCAACTAGCCGACGATTATAGTTGTTACGCTGGTTGAGAGTGTGATAACCCCATTAATTGAATTCAATTAAGTCTTGAGAGGTACCCCTAGTTGAGGACATCTTAATGACGTTCCAAAATCCAAATAATTTGAGGATAATACCGCGTCAAGTCCATTGTCGCAAACTGTTGATGCTTAGGTTCCATCAGAAAGATTGATGGTGTTCAGCATAGATTTCTTTGGTGGGGTATTAAATTTTTCAATTGCCGGACCCTACATGGGTACCTGGACAATTATTATGCACAAGTGAGGAGGTCAGAATCCGCTTATCTATTCGAATGAATTGGCGTTCTCAGCACAAAGCTCTTTATATTTAATTGATATTATATTTCTAATCTATCGAGGTTGGGACTATTGATCTCACAGGGAACACGTATCAATTTTGTCTTTTCTATATATTACACATGTGATGATTTGGGATTCTGCGACAGCACCCTCAAACAAAAGAATATCGAAGAGGAACGCCAACCCAATGGGAATTCCCGCAGCACTAAGCCTAATACTGTAGGAAGTATCTACACTATTTCGTTGGTGGAATGGTCCTAGACTACTGACATCTCCTGGTGTTTTCTACTGTTCCCGAGATTTAATCATTATTGGCGATATAAGCAATGTAGGTCAAAGTCCGTCTGAATTCTACTTTTTGTCAATCAGTCTGCCACCTTTGTATAGTTATAGTTTGGACATTAGTACCATTTAAAGAATAGCTAAAAAACGAATTTTATTGGAATGGACATGGTTACCATTTGACCAGCCATACTGTTAGGGCTCTGGCATTAAGTTGATTATATATTATATGCCTATTCAGGTTAGCAACTTCTTTTCGATCTTGTAGATGCGGAGGAGGTTTAACAGCATCACGGCTGTGGATTCAGAATACGAATCGATTCAATATAGTCGCAATTATCATATTTATTTGTAGCAACAATATATAAAGAATGCCGTGTTCGGAAATCCAAGCTGTTTTAGTGCTGTTAGATCATCGTAGTCGAGCAAGGAAACTTCGAGTGGATTACTACCACAACAAAAGGCATGATCTAGACTCTGAACCTCAAGCGGACTTGGACCCTGTGTCTAGCCTATCCCTGCTAACCTTTATGGCTCTCTACGACGAAGGCTCCAAATGGTAGGAGTCGTTCGCGATGCAGCTCTGCCCAGCTGACGCTCAGCCTACGATGAAGGGATGATAATAAATGATATTATAGCTCGAACAGTCAATGCTTCCACATTGCAACCAATTCAATCATAGTTTTTGCATATTTAAATAGTTATATCGGCGAACATTTCACGACAAATCTTCATTTTGACAACGGAAAGAACCAGGGGTCTCTGCACTACCTTCAAGATCGACATAAGTAGCATTATTTCGCTTCGCTCCATGGGGAAAGCGGCGATGGGAACTAAGCCTTTCCAGAATGTGGATTCTCTCTCCGCATACTCACTGCCCATTCGTATCGTTTTTTAAATTTGTTGTCAGAGTGATTTTTTGACTAATAACTCGCCCCAAAATTTGTAGGTCTATAAGTTAGTCAATGCAGCCGGCAAAATGTAGCTCTACATCACTTAAAAAATTGAGCCAAACGGGCTCTAAGTTAGCCTCTACACTTCATATCCCCATTTTGTTCCCTAGGATATAAACCTTTTGTGTGTTTTGATTTGGGACAATTCAGCGGTTGAGGAGTTTGGTTCGAAGGAAAGTATTGAGGCACACAACTTTGAGTCATCAAAAAGAATAGTTGGATTAGTACACATCTAACGCACACTTGGAGAGTTAAGAAGTTGTCTAGGTAACTAATGGTCATGACTCGCAAGATATGTATTGAAACGGGCGATCATGAAGACGTGCTTTAACGTGGATCCTCGCGTTATATGTGATACATGTCATCAGAAATATTTGCCGATGAAGAATCTACTCCCGGTAAACTCCAGCCAGAAATTTGAAAGCTCTACCAGGACTAGAATACTGAACAAATCTTCTTTTGTATTGAATGGAAAGGAAAAGGATAGGATGATGGCTAAGTATCTGTTAGGTCCAGGTCATAACGCATTCTGTCTTGAGGAAGCGCTCATCACAAGCTGCAAAATCTATGTTTCAAGCATGGCGCTTTTCGATCTATTTCTTACACGCTCGAGCTCCATCTTCATCACTGACCGACATGATATATATAAAATGTCTTGGATCTCATTACTAGCTAAATTTCAGAAACACAAGTGAACAGACCCAAATATACATAAAATCCCAGCCTACAACATTAATAAGATTGTACCGCATGACACCGAAACTACTATCCACCACCTGTAAAGCTTACGATAAAAGCTATACCCTTTACCGCTCGCCTTCCCTGATAATATCCAATTATCTTTCTTCTTGCATGGCTGTACAGTAGGTGTTGGTATCAACTTGGTTGATAAATGTAAGTACCTAGTTCTATTTTGGTATCAAATATCTAGGGGCGATAGAACAGCAGAGCCGTTGTGAACAAGACCGTGCTATTCATTCATGATCGCTCATTTCATTCCTTTCGTCTGATTCAAAGACCGGAGGAAAGGAAGCGATAGCATTGATGATGATTTCTTGAGTTTATACACACCCAGGGGCTGTAAGGTCTAGGGCCTAGCTCTTGTATTCTTCCAATTTCCTAGAAGTCCTTTTCAGAACTAGACTTCTTATGCAATCGGGTAACAGAATTACACTATAATAGAAACTGATAAAGAGTTTCATGCCATCAGAATTTGATTCGCATTTTATGATTCATAAGCCCTTTGTTGAATGTATTACTATCCTAGGAAAGCACGAAGAGTTAGCTTATATGTGACAACATTACAGTTTTAACACCAAAGATTAGATACTTACATGAGAATCTTTCTTCTCAATCTATACAATCACATTTCTCATCTTATATCTTGCTCTTCCTCCCAGTCAAGTACCTTGGAAGGTTTCTTGATGGAGGATTTTTTGATGGATGTCCTCACGAATTTAGTAATTTTATTAAGTTTGCGAGAGAGCTTTCCGCCCCGACCAACTTCTGTACGAGAGGCATCCTCAATACCATGAGTCTGGTCATCCTCCGCATTGTCATCTACCTCCAAGCTAGTAGTCGACTGCTCCATTCCAGCCAAAATACCTTGCAAATTAGCTTCATCAAGTTGAACGGAATCCAACTGGGAATGGGAAATTTTAGCTCGTGTCCCCCAGGATCTCATCCGAGATAAAAGACGGCGACCTCTTTTATTTGGAGAAAAATCGAGGTTATCTGGACATTCTCTGACAGTACATCTTGTGTCATAATCACCAAGGACCGGGGAAGACTTCAAAGAGGCAGGAGTGGAAGATAGCGTGACCGGTCTAGATAAATGTCCCAAATGCGCAACGGATGAAGGTATGGTCGCCTGTGACACATCATTCTGATCAAATGAATGAGCAACGAAAGGAGGATCAGTTACCTGTGGCACATTCTGATCCACTGAATGCGCAATGGGCTGTGCTGCGGTCGTTGGAGATGCAGTACTAATACTCTGTGCAGTATTGGAGCTGCGAAGATCTTCAGTATTCAATCTCACGTAAGCGAAACTCGGTCCTGATGATCGTCCGAGACCAGGTCTAGGAGGCCTCGCTGGTGAAGATGTGACTGTATTGGAATTGCATGACTTCCTTTCAGGATAGGTCACAGTGCGATTCCATTTTTCCAACGTCTGACAGAAGCTTGTCAAGAAGTCACGGGCCGAGTGCAAGAACAAATCGGTATAATCATCCAAAGTATTTGTAATGATTTCTACCGCATATTCTTTCTTCTTCTTCTGTTCCTCGGTATTACTCTCCATCTGCAGCGTAGCTATTACAACATATTCAAATGAATCCCCGTGATCGGGTACTACTGTCATCTGCTTTAATGCTTGAATCTCGAGTTTTATCCAAGCACGCATGAGACCCTTAGCATCAGGATCATGTTTAATAATTTGCTTGCAGATCTCGGTGGAGTCAAGGGCTTGCCCTGATCGAACAGAAAGACAGTACAACTTCTTTTCGTAAACTTTTCGTCGAAGGGCGATAAGATCCCTACGAGTGTACGGAACGCTCTTAGAATCACCTTCTTGAGCTGAATATTGATGCATCTGATGATCTATTCTGCGATTCTTGATACGTATTTTGACGTATTCAAGCTCGAGTGGCTTGTCGACAAAGCGACCTTCCAAGACAGTCATGCGACGAAGCTTCATGGTGTCTGTGTTGCATTTAGGGCACTTGGGATCTTCATAAAATTTATCTTTTATGCAATCAAAGTGAAAAATGCAATTGCAAGGGTGCAATACAACAAATTGTCGAGCTTTATGAATATCCCAATAGCATTCCTGACATTGTGTGTCTTCGTCCGTGCTTTCTTCATGTGTTGGCACATCATCGATGGCCACAATGGAAAGACTTTCTTCATTGGAAGTCTTTTTGTTGACGAAGAAAAATGCATTCTTATGCTTTGTTAAGTTCGTTTGGATGAGGCTTTCATGATCTACATTCGGCAGTGAGGTACGAGACGTATTTTCATTGTTCTTGAAAAAGTGGTCATTCATTGTGAGTGCTTCGTGGGTTCGTTGGGGAGTTTTCTAGAGAGTAATGAGTATCATGAGCAATAAAGTTCCAGACGTTGTACTTACAGATGTTTGTTCTTGCAATTAATTTTTTGGTAGTAAGGTGCAAGCAGAATGCTGAAGTTGAATTGGAGAGACTAATGCCACTGACGAGATGGAAACAGCAGAGGGTATGGGTGATAATGTAAGATAGAATCTCAATTTGGGATTGATGAAAAAGAGAATGATATGTTGGGCTGATGATCAATGTTAAGGAGTTTGGATTATTGTAAGGAGCATGCTAAAGCAAGAGCTCCGGATAAAACTCGGTTCGTGTAAAGCAGTCGATCTATTGGTTTGCCGGGGATCTCTCACACTTCGAAAAACATTTTATTGAATTGAACGGATACTGTGCTGGATCTGAAAGAGGATTTGATTCAATGGAACCTGATAATTGGGATACGGAAATGTGTTAATTCATTACGGAAATGTGGAAGTATACTTGATATGTTATGGAAATCGCACTCGAGGGTTCTCCTGAGCCTTCCCGTTATCCGCGCGGAAAGACCCTTCGTAGTTGTCAGCCAGTGGTCTCGCTCAGTACTAATTTAGACTGCTTTAGTCCTGATTTCTGTAGCACTATAACCTCAATAGACGGTATAAGCAGGAACTCTCAGTACGTGAACGCTCACAGGGGACCGCTATGAAAACAAGAACCAGTTTTGGGTCTAAATCACTAAGCTACTCAATTAGTCAATGTTTTACGCACCTACGGAATAAATTAACCTTCCATCGCTAAGTATAGTGACTTAGAGCGGCAAGGACCAATATTATCTCAATGTATCCCTGCCACCTCATTGAACAGAGGAAGGTAAGAGAGGTACTAGGTGCCACGTAGAATTGCTCACTCCTCATCTGTGGTCGGAAACAAAATTCTACTATCCCGAATGACTTGTCTACAAGTACCTAGAGATCAATTGAGATATCAACATTGAAGTCGAATTAAGGAAAATGTCCGTGCAGATTAACGGCTGTGGCGTTTTCGGTTATGCAGGGGAAACGGCATCCAATTCGGATCGCGATCGCCAAATAATATCATAAACAAATATTCACAGCAGCATCATCCCTGAGTGAAGATAGTTGTGAGAGCATAAAGGAGCAATCATTAATTTGTTTGGTGACAAAACTCCTATTATTCTAAGGGTGTATCAATATAATAATGGGCATAATGCTGCTTAAGTAATTCTTAGACTATTTTAAATCAGAGGATAGCTATTATTTAATCATGTTCTGCATCGATGGAAATCGACAAGTCGACCCGAAGAGCGTTTTCGATCAACGACGGGATCTACAGCCAAGTGTCAGATCTGCACGCTATGATCATTCCTGCAAGGCCATTCGCTGACGAATCTGCCGGGAATAGGAGATCATCGGCATTTACTCATGCTTGATTTAGATTTTAGCTACCCCTCGCCGAGAATCTCCTGTAATGCGTGAGTTCTGGATAAAGATGAATTCTCTCAGTGTAAAGATCCGCTGATCATATCTAACGAAGGCATAAGTCTGAATGAATCGTCATAAACTGGCTTAGCTTAGTTATTAGTGGTGAAAAAATAATAACTCCCATATATACCGTCCTCAGCCCCCGTAATGATAGATTTGAGATTTCTTCTTCTTTTATTCGTTGCTGAGATACACATGTCCTAGAAGATAAACCTACGAAGCGCTTTTGTCCTCAATTCATCCATTGCATTCGTCACTTTCTTTTTACCATCAATCTGCACCTTCGATTATTTGGTTATCATAATCAATTCGATCGGTTCCAAAGTGTGTTTCTAAGTCCAAATATAGAACGATGGGCCAACAACAGATGTCTAGAATTTATTCTCCCATAAGCAGCGACGTCTAGATCGAAATGGGACCAAAATCATCTTCAATTAGTAAGAGGGGGGGGGGGGGATCAATTACACCATTATTACGTCAAGCCAAAGAAGTAGATTCCCGAACGCCAGTAAGTCAAAACCCGTATTTTGCTGTGATGGGCTAGGGTGAAAAGATCTCCGAGCTTTCCAAGATTCCTTACTAGTTTGTATAAAAGATATTGCAACTAGTAATGTTTCGCAATCGATCTCGGGACCAAATCGGGTATTTTCTGTCTTCTGGTCTTTGAGTGACAGAAAACTGGTAATCTGGTAATATTTTGTAACTTTAAAATTGCGAAAATAAATTACCAAATGATATGGATGAAGCTTTACTACTTCCAATCATTAT
Source organism: Botryotinia narcissicola (assembly GCA_004786225.1). Lineage (NCBI taxonomy): Eukaryota > Fungi > Ascomycota > Leotiomycetes > Helotiales > Sclerotiniaceae > Botryotinia > Botryotinia narcissicola. The sequence goes on along the minus strand of PQXJ01000368.1, from coordinate 26,152 downwards.
TATGTTTGTATCAATCGCTTTAAGAATCAAAACTGAATACTGTTGTCAAAACAGTCAGATTTAAACTCCCTTGTATAATAATTAAAGTCGACTCGCTGTCGATATACACCCACCCCGACACGAACGAGAAACGACTGCCCACATGTCCAGTTAACTCAAGTATTTTCAAAGAATTCTTGCTTTACTATTTCAAAGAATAGAGCCAACTTCTACATTCACAGGAAATAAAACACAAGTACCCTATACATTACCCCATGAAGCGACAATCTACTTGTTCAGCCATAAAGAAAGAAATTTCGAGCTTAGGTGCACATGCCAAAAAATGGTAAACTATCAGAGGGGTGGCTCGGCATTTATTTAGCGGCAAAGTTGCATGCTTTCGGGAAGCCTTGATTTAAGAAGCATAGCTTTGGTCTACGGTTGATTCTCATACTTTCTTGGACACGCGGCCATTTAATTTAATTTTGTACGAAACATAATTGAATGAGGTTCAATAGCCGACTTTGTTACCTCTCTCAAATTTTGTTCGAGTTATTTTTTACCTACCCAATTCCAGACATCTTTCCAGAGAACCTATGGTATAACTAGTTACAGAGACCAAACTCTGGGGAAAATAGATTCTGGGTTGAAGAGACGCAACCAGGACTTCACTCCATACATTCTCAATATCTTGATTATGAAGACTATTTACTTATTTATTATTATTAAGCTTTTTTTACTACAATTATTACAAAGTGCCACTGCTTAGATGTTCTCTGCTTTCATATTCTCGAAACTTCACAAGCGTAAGATGGAAAGAAATTCTATTTTCACGACCATAAGCAAAAAAGACTATTGTTCTCTAGTTTTTTAGAGTTTGAAATCATTACCACCACTACTTTAGCAAACACTTCTCAGAAATACATACCCGACCCAAAAAACCTCATAATAGGACTTGATTTGCAGATTGCCGGAAAGTGCAGAAGGTGTGTATAGTGACGTATCACCAAATGTGCTTACCTCCCGGTTTGTTTGTTGGTGAAGAGTTATACCTTCAATTAGTTGGAAAGGAAAGAAGGGCGAGAGGTTATGACAAGGATCAAGATAGGAAGCAGGGGGAAATGAAAATCGTAGATGAGTTTTTGGAAAGGCATGTGATGGACCGAGTCTTAGAAAGGGCCATTCATTAGACAGGTAAAATCTTTTCAAAAAAATCGGTGACACGGTTCCCCTCTGCCGAACCTTTTGCGCTTGGACGTTCAATTGATAAAATAATAACTCGCTAGCGTGAAGCCCTAAACTGTTTGTATGATGAGATATATTGCTAGCGTAAATTTGTGAATAATTATCGTAAATTATGACTTTCTTTTGTATACGGTTACTTGATTAAATGGGAAAGCCTACAGAGGCAGAGATATATTCGAAGAGGCCAGATATCATTTACGGACAGAATATGTGGGTTGAGTTGTGCAGGAAGGGATGTAGGGAAGGGTGTCGGGAGGATCATTGATGACGAGTTTGTAATAGCCTTATTAGTTATCGTGTTTATTCTCAGGACAAAAGCGGCTTTCTGATTAGAAATTGTAACTAAGGATACCTACGATGGTGGGTAAGTGTTTCCATTTGTCCGCATCGACGAATGCGATGGAAGTTGAGTTAGGTTAGCCAAGTATGTCTTAGTTGCGAGTCATGAACGAGCGAGGATCCGATTACATTTTGTTGAACAGTCAACGTTTTTTGTTCACAGTTTATTGTCGTCGTCGCTCAGAAATTCCAAGTTAATTGGAAAGTCAAAAGTTATCTAATTCAATCCGCACATTAGTCAATAGTATGCACCCACCGAGATGAGCATCCAGATGATCGCCACTTTATGAACTAAGACACATAATTCCAAACTACGTAGAATGTCTCCATCTCTTTCGCTTGACCACATAAAATGGTGACTTGATAGATAGAATCCGGTCACCAGACCCAAACTGGCATCATAACGCTTGGAGGGTTCAGAGATCAGAGGTTGGACTAAGAATGAAAGAATGGGAAGGGATAATGAAGAAAAAATCAGGCAGAAACTGAATTAGACATGTTGAGGCAAACACTGAACGAAAATGCAGAGGGCAGAGATTAGAGGGTTCCAGAGAAGTGAAAATTGATGGCGTGCATGGTCCGTGGTATTGTGATGAGCTTATTCAATAACTGAAAGAGAATTGTGAGTATCCGAGATGAAAAGATTCGATGACAAATCAGTTAATACATCCTACATGCAGACTTTATACATGATATATCTGGTCTCCGTTCGCATCTATTGTCAAATTAATGTTAGAACGTCAGAGCTCTCTATCCAGGAAGAAAAGAGGCTCAAGGTAAGTGCATGTATATGTAAGTATATGTTTTAATTGGGTATTCTTAAGTAACTCAGATCTAGACTTCAAAGTGTCTTTTGGTATTTTCAAATGTATAGCAAAACATGCATTTCTTCACAAACCATTTGCGCAGCTCATATTCAGGACTCCGGGGCGCGTCTCTTTTGCGTTCCTCCTTATGTCTCGCTCTTAAGTTGCAGCCCTTACTTTCTCCTCCTAAACCTACTGCCGACCCCTGATCCACCCTTCGCTCCACTATTCCTCAGCTTCAACCTCTTGTAATTCTGTAGACTGCCTGCAGTAGCTTTGATCTTCCTGGCAGCCTTCTTAATCTTCCCTTCTTTTTTAGCCTCCCGATTTTTCTTTTTCGTCTTGTCCTGATCTGGTCTCCTGTACCGCGTTCCTCCTTCCGAAGCTGTGTATTCGGAAGCGGAATCAGAATCGAAGTTGCGACCGTCGAGTGGAAACTCATCAGGATGTGAGAATTCGTCATCGTCAGGTGGAGGGAACCCATCATCTAGTTGAGTTTCGGGTATTGTTTCGAGGCGAGTATGAGGATGCGCGAGTTCGTCTTCGCTTTCTGACACATTGTGGTAATTCGTAGATAGCATGGGCTCAGAGGGCTTGGTACGATTCGGCTTGAGATTTACGCGACGAGTAGTACGCTTTTGGCCCCTCTTTTTGTATGTTCTTGTAGGTGCTTCTGTCGCTTCTTCGGGCTCGGAATCGTACATAGCTTCATCGTCGAAACCACCTAGTAATTCTTGTGGTTGACTCTCTTGAACCAGAATTGTGTCTTCTGGAAGGGGCTCTTCGGTCGGTAGATTTGATGTCGAGGCAGTTGTCGAGCTGATTGGTGGAGCAGTCAATTGTGGTTTTGATTTTGGCTTTGATGTGGGCTTGGACGGGTTTGCCGTCTCGGCTTCCATTTCACGAAGAGCATCTAAATCATCCTCTACAGCATCTTCTTCCATCTTCCGTAGACCAGCCAGCATACTGCTAAGACTTTTGATCATTGGTCTTCGAGGACCTCGAATTATTTCTGGAGAATCGGGTGGGCCTTCTTCATCTTCATCGAGAGCCGGCATTCGAACTCGTTGGCTATCCCTTCTCAAAAATGATGGTGTACTAAAATGTAGCTTTGATACCGATGAAGGTGTTGTTGATCCTTGACCATTGGCAATCCTATTCTTCAAAGGCGTACTGAACAACAAGGTCCTTCTCGATGAGGGCGTATTGCTGTGCATGATTGCTCTTGAGCTTACTGGAGTCATTCCATGTTCATACTTTCGAGGAGTTGCCTCTGTGCCCTCTGTTTTCCCAAACACCCCAGGAGCAGTCGAAGGAGAATCTGCGGCACTGTCTGGATCCAAGTCAAACAACCCGAGAACCTGTCCATCCTTTTGTGGCGTTGGTCCAATGGCGGTTTTCTTCGAAGGTGTAGCAAATAGTTTTCTCATAACGGAAGGCGAATGATAAGGGTCGATATCCCATGGTAGTACTGTATTCTTCGAGGGTGTTCTGTCGACATGTGCACGCTTCTGGGGTGTTTCATCTTGATCTTCTTCATGTCTTCTCTTTCGGGGTGTTGGTTTAGGAGCTGGTGTAGGTATATGCGAAATCTTCCCTGAGAGTATGTCGCGTACTCTATTGAACTCTTTATATTTCGAGGCTGCAGACATGTAAGTATAGCTGACTGGCGAAATGCGCAAATGTAGGATCTATACCAATATCCGGGTTCGCTTTGATATCCTCCCTCGAGGCTTTGCGACCTTCGTTATTGTTCTGAAAATCCTTTTCCCAGACTTTTAATTCGACTCGCAGAGCCTTTGAGCGCTCCTCGAAGGACTTTCTCTCCCCCTCGTCCATACTGCAAATCGGCGCAGTCAAATCTCCCGGTTGACTCGTTAAATATTATCTAGAAAACGCGGTAAAGAAATCGTGCTATCGCATATGTATATATTTTCTGATAAGATGTCTGTCTTATAATAATGACTGTTTTTCAATAAAGAGAGTATAAAAATTGGTCGTCAAAGTCGTAAGTTCATAAAATTCATAACATTAATTTTATATCATGTATCAATGACATCGTTGATGTTTTATGTCGTGGGCAGACGCGCCGGACTCCTGCAGACCCGCGATTTTGCAGGGATTCAGCACCCGGCTGTTTTCTGCCCCGTCTTGCTAGGGCGGTCAATATATCTCGTTTATCAGATCAGCCCTGATAGGAGGTAATACTTACTAATCTAGGTCCCGACTTCACCAGTGTATGCATGGCAATGTTGGACTAGATCTTCTAACTCATGTTATCTTGAATTTCGTGCAGTATTGCAGTTGTTACGGCTCATAGGTTTTCAATCGCTAACAGTAAGGTCAATGTAAGTTACCGGTACTTTGGAATCACTTTGCGCGAAGATCACGTGAGACGAACCAACCATTTGATTTTTGATGTCGAGAATCATCAATAAATCGACCATCTACAAGCGTGCCAAGTTCTCGTAGAACTCTGACCGAACTTGAGAAAAATATTTCTCATCTTACCCATTTGTATATCAAAGCATTTGAGATTGAGAAGAGAAAAGCAACTGAGATAAAATCAACGAGACAATCTTTCTTGGTGCAATTTCACCATATTTTATTCACAGAAGAATCATATAGTATACATATGTACACTGATGATTGATACCATCGATAGTTCAATGATAGAAACACATTTTGTTGCGAGTTAGTGGTATTCAGAGCACATTACCAACGAGGATCACTCAGCACGGTAACATCAAGATGCGGAGACTTCTCATTCTCTACCTACTATTTAACATTCAAATGGGTGTCTATTTCCTGGTATTATAGGGTACTCTTAGGTCGTTGAAGAACTGACTGTGACCGTTCTCCTGTTCACAGGGTCTGGAAATGATAATTACATTATGAAATTAGCTGTGTGAATAACTATTCCATCTCATTCCTGAATTAGGGATGGAAACATATAAACACGTCAAGTTTATAGCTGATTATAGTGTTTCCCTATTGACTTCACTATTTTTAGAGCTTTCTATACTCTCTCCATATCAACAATATAACTTTCAGAAGGACCCTCCAAATAATCACTCTTTAGGGTCGGAAATCTTGAACCAAATCAAACCAAAACTACGTGATTAGAACCTTAAAATCTAGAGCCAGCATTCCCTTGACTTTTTCTGAGACATACCCATTCATTTACATTTAGATCATAGACTGGATCCGATGTACGGCCTGACTAGGATTCGCCATAAAATCCCATTTTTTACTTCTTCTTTCCAAATTTTAGCCTTCGTTAAGCTCTACCAGTACTTGCCATCTTAAAGAATCAAGAGTCCACTCGAGTCCACTTACTCTTCCACTCTTCCACTCCTATCATTCTAGTATCTTTCTAGCTTTGAAATAGAAAAGATGATTTTAGAGTTGTAGATCTAAAGGCACTAGACGCTTACTCGGCAATAGAATTGCTTGTTTTGCCTATTTTGGAAATGTAATCCTTGTATTTTCATGCCAACGAGGATATTTGTTGGAATTTAATGAGCCAGTTTTTTACGAGTACAGTCTTATTTTCTTATATAGTAATAAGGAAAGCGGACGGATTTTAAGTTTCAATTTGCCACCGGCTTTTCACATCCCACATGGTTGAACGTTAATCATTGCGGACACTAGTACTGAATAACATTATTTCGAACATGATAGCAACCAATGTCAGGACGCATAATGCTTGAGCCTAGAATAAGACCTAGATGGAAATGCGGCTTTCTTTCGCGTGGTTCGATGCTTCAAGCGTTTTCATCCGCAACCTTGTTCAAAACAAAGATCTTGCTACAATAGAATGCTTCTCATTACGGTTACCCCTACGACCAGGCCAAGCAAGCGAAACCAAGAACCTCCCGATAATTCACTTAGCATACTTTCTTATCATTGATTGGTGAATATTTATCAGTACGTGCGTCTTATGCCGATGTGGTCTCGTTGTCGTGATTTCTACCCCGCTCGTCAGGTCTAATTTTCAAGGTCTCCAATGGTCCCCTCCAATTCACAAATTTTGTTCACCTACCCTCATCCATTATTCATCTCCACGGTCTGTGTCTTTGTGTGACATAAGTACAAACATCGTACCGCAGTTACCATGTCTCAAAGTACTAGGCACTATCACGCAGCTCTACATTTATGAGTAGATTAGATCTTCACATATAATTGTAAACCAGTTCCATCATCTTTGTGTGTTTGGTTGATTGAGTTCATGTCATTTTGTATCGTGAGTCTACTCTCTTCCAGTTACCATTCATATTGTATCAATCGACTTACATTTTTCTTCTAGCAAAACATCTTGGGTCGCTGGGCTGCGTAGAACCTTCATCAACCTCCAATCCCAACTTTTCGATGCTTCGCTTTCAAGGTTAGGTACTAAGTCCTCAGAATCAACAATTGGATAGAAGCGTAAGCGCAATCAAGTTGCCTGTTGTTCTGTTCATTTGTCTTCCGCTTCATCTACCATACTCTAACTTCCCATTGATTTACCTTTCCATCCTGACTCATTCTGTCAATTACCCTTTTACCTCTACCAATAATCCAAGAATACACCTACTCCCAAACATCACTATAATCTGGCAACCTTCATATTAAGATAAGCAGAGATGTCAGTTCCACTCAAAGTTCTTCCATAAAATAGACACTCCTGTGGATTTTAGAGCAGACACAAAAGATCTTGCTCGCCAAAATCAACTACTGCATCGTTCACTTCTTTCAAACTCCTCTTCATAATCTCTTCACCAACATACACAATTTATGGAGTCCTACGCATACACCTGCAATATTCCCATTCTCATTACGTCCTCACCACGATCCGCGACCAAAGTACGTCCGCGTTAACTTCGTCAACATTATTACTACCCGAAACACACTTCAAATCAATTCTCAAAAGTCTGGGGACCCTACGAAGTTATTCTAAAAAGTAGACATATACTCCGATCCTGATAATTCAGTTTGTCAGAAAACAACTCTCTACAACTATCTTTCAAAAACATGTATTACCTCCAGTCAGACTGCGGGTACACATCTTTCATTCCCATCCTCACCTCTCACCCAATCCATCAAACACTATCCACATCCATAAATCATCACATATGTTCTTCCATCCTACTCTCCACTCGAATCCTCTAAAATACCATGGACTAGATCTACATCTAAACCACATCTTCCTTCAATTCCACTCACCTGTCACAGCATCATGACTCGGAACTTCACCACCACTCTCCCCCTCTAAAATATCCACACAGCCGTCGCGTAATGATCATATACTATTATGAATAGAGTAATCGGGGGGGGAAAAAACATCTCTTCTCCGCCTCCCGGAGGTCCTCCGAGATCGCATATATCACTAAATTACCGTATTCTCATTCCTCAACGGCCATATCGATACCATAAGTCTACTTAGTTTGACGCTTTACCAACAACTCCCAAAAATCTCACCATCTAGTTCCCATCTACTATCTCAACATTAAAGTCATGTAGAAGAGATCCCAGTTCTAGATTTCATCATCATCTACTCCATGATATCGAGTAACCGGCACTATCTATCATCTGTTTCCCCTCTATACACCCTCTCTTCCATTTCCACAAAAAATCATAATCCAAATCCATAATCCAAAAATCCATCCCCCAAACCCCAACAACACGTCGCCAACCAGTTTTCCAATTTCCCACCAATCTACCAGGAGCACCACTTTATCCCTTCTCTATTCCCCCCGCCTTCATTACTCAGCATATCCATACAATCCTCTCCTCACCAAAACCATTTTCTTTGAAATCCTCACATCTCAATATCTCAATAACTACACCTCGCTTCACCTCTAATCCCGTAACCAACCAAGAGAAATCCTGCAATGCAACTAAAAATTCATGTAGAAGTACCATAGCCATATGCCAGATGCAAACAATCGATTTTATTTCTCATTAAATACAGTATTGACCGATATGGATTGATCAACTACCTTAGACTGCTACTCTTCAATGGATTTAAAATATTTCTCATGACTATCTATACCTAGGTACTTATAGCTCGCATACCTTTCATACCTGTCCATACCACTTTGAAGACCTCAATCATTTTTTGAATTCCCCTGCTCCCTCTGTTTCCCATCCTCTACGTAGCTCTTTTGCCCCTTATGAATGTCTATTCTTCTTCACTCGCCTCTATTTTCATCTTCTTCCTGTTCACTTCGAGCCCTCCTGGTCCATCCTCTTCTCATCCTCCATACCGCACCCTTCCATCCACTTCCCCATCGCACTCTTCCCCCCTCAAAGCTCTATATCCGTCTCCACCTTCTCTTCCAACCCGACCTCGAACCTTGAAGCCAATATCGGTATTATAACAAGTCTACCAATGTAACTTACGTCCCCTTCTCATTCCTTCCCTCTCATCTCCCCATCTCGCACCCTTCCATCTTCCTCCCCATTATGTCCACAAACTAAAAAACCTCACATTCCTCCCCTTTCTCCTCTCCATTCTCTCTCGCCTGCCCCTACCCTCCTTGCAATATCTCTACCCCCTCACTCTACACCTCATACCCTTCCCTTCATATCCGCCCCCCTCATCCCTCCTTATTCTCCCTAATTTCCTCACCCCTCCTTCATCCCCCCACCAAGCTCCAAATCCTATCAGTAAATCTCCTAGATTACCCACAGTCACCCCAACACAATACTCACAAGCAGGATGCATACAGGACGTATGCCAAAGTCGCTGTTCCATTCTCCTCCCCTGTCATTCACCCCCTTCAAGTACCTCTCAGGCCATATCTATTTAGTTGTTTAGTTATTCATCCTGCATTCTAGCTAGGAACTTTCCTAGATAAGTTCGGTAATAAGCGCGTGCATTCGGATAATGAAGAAAATGAAGGGGGAGAAGTATCAAGCAAGGGAGACATTGAGGAGATGCAGAGTATGGAGGAATTAGAGAATACCATTCTGAATTCTCCTGGCAAGTAGTCTAGTAGAAGCATATCCACCCACCAACATACGGATCATCCTCATATACTTCAGATCGCATTACACACTGCCCAAAATATCACATCATATCACATCACATCAATATAAGCCAGACACCACTCATCACAGTTGGAGATTCTCTTTCAGAATTCATAAGTATTTCCATTCAGGCATCCAGTTCCTCATATCATGCCTCCCTCCACCCAAGATATTCTCATACACTTCATACATACAATCATAATCCGCATCCCCATCCATCCAGGCCAGTTCGATAGAGCCCACCCAGCCAGCCATCCTACCCCCATCCCATCCATCATTAAGTGCCCCAACCGTTCCAAACATAAAAATTTCGCATTGATTCCCTATCTCAGCTCTCCAAAGCTAGAGATGGCATCTTGTAAATCGATTCAAAAATCAAATCCAAATCAGGGCCAGTCTAAACTCCAATCCAAATGCCATTACCCATGTATACAAAGTCGTATTGAGTAATTTTTTTATCCGTATCAAAATCAAATGGGTAAAAAACAAAAAAAAAGACTTCCGGATATATCGAAGCAAAGCCCCCTCCAAAAAGTCTCGTCATATCAATCCAAGCAACGATATTCTCGTCGTGGCTTTCATTATGCACGCTGAAATGAACTTCTTCGTCAAACAAATCTTAAAAAATCATCAATCAATCAACTTCTTTGGTATCGATATATATGTCGTTTCTCTCTCCGTTGATAATTCTGAAACCTATCAACCGAATGTCTCTGACAAGACTCTTATACTCAATATCATGACCAGTAAACCGATGGTTACCACAATGAGTAGAGCGAAAGAGAACCATCCGAGGACCATGGCAGTACTGCCAACACCACTTTTGACGCTGCCGTTCCCTAGATCTTGGGCTATGATGGAGGCGGCTACCGAAGCTGTATGTTGCCATAGGACTGAGACAAGAACGAAGATTGAAGCAATAAAGATTATGGCTAAAGCGATTTGGGAGACGAATCGCGATGGGAAAGGTTTGACTTCTCGTTCATTTCCGTGAGCATCCTCTTCTTCGTGCCATCCAGGGAAAGTGGCTAGAAGTAAAAGACAGATGAATGCGAAAATGATTGCGATGATACTGTGAAGTAATTAGTTCCTGTGCTCAAAGAAGCAGGGGAAGTGGAGAGAGCGAGAGACTACTTACATGAGGTATGGGAAAACAATCATGTCTTTAAATTGACTTGCAAGCCAAATCAAATTCAAAGGATCTTGATCCACGCTCACCTCATTCGCCAATGCGGTTGCATTGTTACTACATAACCATGCACCTCCATCTGGGTTGATACAGATACCAAAGTATCCAACTCTTGCGGCTAATCTTGCTTGTCCAACAATATTAGATATCGCTGTGTGTACATTGTAATCGGTTTGTGCGGTCGATGGTACTGGTGTATATGATTGGTAGTAGAGGGAAATAAGGAAAATATCGGGTATCATAGGTGACGAAGATGAACATCCTGCTAATAAGAGAGCTAGAAGAGTGTTAGTTGGATGTTCCTCGTTGGAATGCTAGATTCTGAATACTCACAGAGTAATATAATGGTAATTGCGATCAATATCATCAACACATGATGATATCCTAAAAATGGCACAGCTCCTGCGAATTATGTTAGTACTTAATCAATTGATTTGCGCATATTCACCACAACTTACTCAAGAAGCCTCCAAACCCTCTTTCCGCCATCTTAAACTATGTGATGTCTCGAAACGAATGACCTAATGCGATGATAGAGTCTGCCACTCCCGTCCCCCGTGTCTTCGGAGCGACCGTCGGAGTCGCAGCTGTGGAATGTTTGCAACGTGTATAAGAAGTTCCAAGAGTGAAGAATGCTGGTTATCTTTTGGAATGTATAATCAATCAACCGTTAATAGGTTTAATTCGTGGGGTTCGTGAAAGTGTTGGTAGAAGAATGTGGATATAGATTGGTCGCACTGCTTATTATTAAGATAAAGATTTGTTAGATATCTCAACACCAAAAGATGAGGGGAGAAAAGAGCGTAGCAGTCAGATTCTTTGAATTCTCCAGAAAATGGAGAGAGAGAGAGAGAGAGGGAAGCAGAGTAAGGTCCAGATTTCCTGCACAATGTAATTTTGGTTGTCAAAAAATTGAGTGGCAGGAGAGCTAAAGTTTCTATCAAAAAGAAGATGGCGCAGTTAATCCATTTTTGGGTGCTTGGGATTTTTTTACTCTTATCAGTTCTCGGTTAGTCCACAGAGCAACGAGGTACGAAGGTAACAAGGTATTCTTGGCTAATCAACCAATCACAGCTCATCCTTTTGCTTAATCATCAACGACCCTTGAATTTAGGGACCATATTAATTCAGGTACAGATCAATTGGTGGATTGTTGAGTGGAGTGATGGTTGGAGTGAAGTCTCGATATAGATTTGAATGATAGAAATAAAAAGCTTGTTTTTCATTTCAGACCGCGTTATTCGAGAGAAGTTGGAAGTTTGGCTTCGTATTGCTACAAGATTTGACAACGGACTGACACGTTTCTTTCGTCATTCATTAAAGCTGCACCTAATCATGCAGGTCAAGATGTAGCAGCAATGTCGAGTTCCCACTTGATTGAATTTTCTGTATGTACTCTGTACAAAATTATTGTTCCTGAATCCTCATTCTCGCATTCCCGACGGTGAGATGGAGATCCTTAGAGGAGAACCATATATTGATCGTTTGTCCTACCCCGCAGTGTACAATATGATCGAACCCTTTCACTTATGTCTTGCCTTTTATTAGAGGGGAATACCAGGAAGTATAGGGAAGCCATTGTTGACTTAGTAATCGTACCTGAGAAGCTCCCCATGCTAGTCTAGACCATTAGACCATATGCATGTTGTGTTGTGTAAGATACTTCGGTAATTACATCCATAAATACGCCGAGTGTCCAGGCGATTTGTGTGTTTCAGCTTTTTCTCTTTCTTGTCTTATATGTTCATTCTTGAAGCGTGGTATCAAACATCCTTGCTGACGTTAAAAAGGAAGTTTTCGTTGCCTCGCCAGCCATAGTAAGATTTGATATAGGGCTGACTTAACTATTTCCAAAGGTAAGGGATGAACTAAAGGGATGACCTTTCGACACTTGCAGCAGGCGAATCTTTGGTGGGAATTGTAATCTTACAACTTTTGTTGGAAGCCGTTGGTCAGATTACAACAAGCCTGCTTCACTTACTTATATTTCTCCACAACTGCATGCAAGTCACTGCCGTTCCTATTATGCACTTTGAAACTAGTGCAGTCATCGAATTCTGTGAAATGCATGACAGTCAACGGCAAAATGCGAGTGGTAATATATGGTTTTGTGATCATGTTGCTAAGCCTTCACGGCCGGCCATATGGGGTTGAATACTGGTGAATCACGAAACCAATTTCATGTGATGCACTCACTGCAAGCCTCTTCTTTTCGTTCTCGTGCTCCACATATAGGGATCTTGTAGGACTCTTCTATTGTCTCAATTATTGGATTTACATTGTCATTTAATACAGTGCTCATGGCAAGCACTATCACCTCAAGCTGAACAAAAGCGACAGCAGCACTTCCTGCACTTTTTTTCAAAAGGGATACAAATTATTGCCCCTCTCTGGCTTCGTGTGTAGAACTATGCTTATTATCTAAGCTCTTTTCTGAGCACCGATAGCTTCCAGTATATTACAAGAGAGCCTACCAGCCCTTCATTTACTACATCCCAACACGTAGCATGTAGACTACTAGATTGAAATTCACTCTCTCCTTCTCTACTCGCTATTTTGATGACAGCTCGAGTATAAAAGCCCTTGCAAGCCTTTCACATAAACAAGCACCACCGGAAAAACCGTAGGAAGTCTCGGGAATGGCACAAAAGATGCACGTGAGAACTGCACTGGAAAGTATATATGTACGGTCATGGTTTCTAGACCTCACACTCCTTCGGAACTCAGCAGCTCTAGGCCTTCTAAAAAGGAAGCTGAGCAGGAATACTAATAGGTGTTGCCGTCCCACAATCACAACTTTACAAGGAAATGACAGTGATGACGACACGCTGCTAATCAAAAGCAGTACAAATCCAAACTTCACGTTCTCTGAATCCTCAAGTCCCAACAAGAAGGGCTTTTGTAGCAGAGATACATCACACCCTCACGGGATCTATGGATCGGCATTCCTACCCCATTTATTCTGTCCATGTCTAGTAGAATACAGAAATTCTCGTGCCTCGAAGGATACAATATATAATTGCCGATTCTCAGTACCTGAATAATTCACTGCTAGACCAGCTTCATGCTCAGGAGATGTTGAAAGTGCATGCCATCAAACCTCCACCCCCCTTTCACACAGCCTTACAGCTCCCACATTCTCTGAGACTCTAGCCTTCATCTCCCCGTCTCCCCTGAACACCACACAAGTAAATCGTCTGACATATAAAATCTATAATTCTTCTGATCCTCGTTCCCAATCCCTTTAATTTCGAAATGAAAAAATTGACATCAGCTTTTGAACAGGAACGGATCGCAACCTTCGCATTTCCCTTCCATAATCCCAAGTATTACCAGATTACCGTAGCACATCACCACAGCCGTCGAGAATATTGATGAGATGATATAAACTTTGACCATAAAAACGACAATACTCACAATCTTTCTGGGACTTCGTCCTAGAGTATCGACAAATTGGCGTCCATTCGATTTGAGACATTCGTGTCGTCTCGACTGTTCTTCAAGATATCATCTATCTCTCATATCTCTACAGCACCTGCTTCCCTCATCAGAACGTCGAAATCTTGGCGAAGACGTCTATGGCGCACTTCGCTCTTCATGGCTTCTTGTTCTTTTCCTGTCCGCTCAGTCATCTTTCGCACTCTCTTTCCTGAAATATATAGAATTCCTCTGACAAATGACCCAAAGATTATTCCACGCCGCTCTTTTTCTGCCACAAACTAAGTTGGTTTGTTCGGGATATAAAGTGCAGCTGTATAGCATTGCATACAGGAGATATGAAGTCTATTACCTTCCTTCAAACTCGGCTGTAAAACTTATGTGGAGACGTCATACACTGCCTCCATTGCACGGAGTTCTTTTCTATGGGGGTAGTATGAGCACATCTTTCTTGTCTATTTCTCCAGAGAGTTGGCTCGGCGTGGCTGAAATTTCTGTCATTTTGCTTTCATCTCATGTTCTCAAATCGTTGTCGATATGGCAAACATCAGCAAAGTAATTGATGGCAATCATCTCATTCAGGGTATTTGAAGTTTTCGTTTTGAGGCACATGCAAGTATGTATTGTACTGGGATACTAGTCATTCACACTGATAGCAACTTTTCACACGTATCTTTCATGGTTTCCATGATATCAGAGTATGAAGAGAAGAGAGGATCTCTATTCTGGCTCTCGTTTTAATTCGATCCTTCGATTTAACACACTACCTTCCCTTTGATTCCGCACCTGTGCATTATGATTCACTCTCAAGAACATCTATAAGATATCCCGAAAGATGAAATACCAACCACCCGCCATAATACTCCTCTTTACCCCTCCCAAGTCGCACTCATCCGATGTTGGTTTGAGACAGTACTTATGTGCTCTATTGGATTATGTTGAAGCGCGATTCACTATTCCATGAAAAATGGACGACAAGTTTAATTAAAAAGATATTTAGATCAGAGCCTTTGCTTCTGAGAACAGGAAAATATACAATTGTGGAAACGAAATAGAATCGGCAAGGGGAATTTTTTGTTCCTCTCTCCTTCCATCATTCACAGCACATAAAAGAGCATCAAATACTTCGTTTATTCTCTGATACCACGATAGTATTATCAAATACAATTACAGTCATCCGAAGTTCATCATTTTGTAGCTTGAACGACAATGATGGACCCGAAAAAAAGACAACACTTCCCTCTCTTTTGGACAAATGCCCACCAGAAGATCCGAGGAAATTCAAACATACAGTTGGGAAGGTACAGGAGATTTGTCTACTTTGATCTGTATTGTACGCCCCCGAAATAGTTCTCTCAAGACTCTTTTTGGGAACTTCGTAGATACGACACGGTAAAAGTTTTGGAAATGTATACCGGTAGGTCTTTTATATTCCCATCGTACTGCTCTCATGCCTTCTTCTTCCAAACTAAACAATCACAAAGCCATCAAAATTCACCATCTCACCACTCTATTCCTTGAAAATTCCCCAGTTTCTCTGCCGTAGCCAGCATATATAAATTTCTCAGCTCACCAATAATTCTCATGTAAATTCCGCAAATGTCGTTCTCAAGAAGCCACATGCGTTCTGATATTCTCGCAGCACGTCTCCTGCGAATCTCAATCTAGTAGATCTGTTCAGAAACATTTGCTCATATCATATTGATTGGGATGCCATTGTCAAAAGTGGCATCCCAATATCAGCTGCTTAAGTGTCCAGAAGTGACGGTGATTGAACAGAAAAATGACAATAAATATTGAGATCAGGCTCTCTCAGCACCCGAATCTCGAGTCGAATTCACAGCGTCAAAGGTATATACATCTGATACAAAGTCTTTCGATCTCTAGCCGCTATGCTCACTTCCTCCTTTCCTTGTTCGTTTCTCAATCGGATTATATTGGCATGGGAAGAAAGAAAGGTCTCTATCAAGAACCCTTTTATATCTACTCCCAAGTATCTCATTCACTTGCAATCGTTCCTTCATTGGCGCGTGTTCATTCCCTCCATTTTATAACACCTTTCATATCAACATGCTTCAAAGATACCTCTCCATTAATCGTCTTAAACGAGCTCAGAAATCCTAAACAATCTTTGTATAAAGAGGAAGAATGATTTGGAGCGGAAGCAAGTCATGATGACGACAAGGTCTGCGATACAGCTAAGATTCTTGAGAAGTGCCCACTAATCCCAGAGAAACATATATGCCGGGGCTATTATTCGAGATCTGTTGTAGAGCTTTGGACATGGTCTATGAGGGATTCTTTGGAAGTTTTGTTGTTATTTTCGATACATATTTATCGCTTTGGACTTGTGACGGCGATAATTGCAAACAGCAAGAACCTGTGCTTTCATAGGGTTCGACTTACTCCTCTAATGAGCCTCGCAAACTTTGCAAATGAATAGGATGGTCCCACGATAGTATCCCTTCCAGCAATTTCAATCGACATGTCCCTTGCTGAATTTTTCCTGACATCGCCTAGTAGGACACTTGCAAGGGGCCTGGCAGTTAAACTATCATTTCCTTGCATTCTTTTATACCCATCCCCTCCTCTCCCTGGTTCTCACTTCATTTCATTTGCCTGGACCTGTTCTTATCGGCAAAAGACTCTACTGAGCTATCCACTACCCACCGTAATTTAATGTCCCGACACAGAAACCACGTATCTTTGACTCTAAAAGACAAAAATACTTCATTAAGCATATATAAGTACTTCCTCGCAATTTTGTATTTGACTTCCGTGGAACTTTGTACTTGGAAGAACAAGATCATACAAGTGACGGTGATTCGAGTCCAGAACTCTTACCAGAAATGTACCTTTATCCTGGTCGATGATGTATGGACTTCTGTCCTTGGCTTTATCATCCCAAGTTCTTGTCATCAACTTTACTCCGTGTTGATAGTGTGATAGAATGACAGTAGAACCATACCTGCTGTAATCAAAACTCTTATCCCTAATGGTGACAGTAATCACTGCTGTCACCGCAGTTTAAGATTACCTGTCACTTCTAGTAGCTCACCAGAATCGCAATCCACAATACCCAATCTTTAAACACGCCAAAACACATCTCCCTATGTTTTCCAGATATTAAGTCTGCCTAGGTTTCTCTTCAGACACGCGTGACTTTGGTTTCGAGATCGCAGCATTGCCCTTCGGAAATCTTTTATAGCTAGCCTATTAAGTCTCTCTCGCTTTTCTGCATTCTCCTCCCCAAATTTCGATCCAATCCATCAGTATCTCTCTTGATTTACCATTTGATCGCCTTACCTCTTTCGACGTCAAAAGCTCACCCACAATCTATAAAGTCTACCAATGTTCCGATGGAATTTCAATAACATTTGCATGCAGTTATCGTTAAGCAACAATAGAAAAGAGTACTCTTTACTCAAAATCTCATCACACATAAATGCTATGATCAATAATAGCTTTGATATCGTTCAATGTCACAGGCTTCCTGAATAGATCGGAAGCTTTACGTTTGCCATCCAAATAATATGCATCCACAATAGACGAAAATGATAAACTCATAACATCAACAACAAAAATAATCGTATCTCCTTAGATGTCAAATAATTTGCCACTTTCTCTGGGATAGGCACGAAATTGTACCCTTCTGACCACCTCTATGATTGACCTTAGACAATCCTTCTTTCCGATCTCCAAGTCGTTTGTTTTACAGAATATACACCATCCAGAAGTAAATATTAGTCACTTATATGCTATCTTATCCACTCAATTTCCATGCACCATATCTCAAAAGGAAGCAGCAGCAACATTGTTGCAATATGAGTGAATCTGAAAATGCGGCGCCGCTGGGGGCATGATCCGTATTGCATGTAGCTCTCGTAATTCTGATCTTGCAATACCTAGTCAAACAGATCATACACAGTCACTTCAAACCCATTGTGAACACGACATAGGCATCACTAGAGTGACAAGAACAAGTATTCACCCCTTTCACCTCATTATCTTCATCTCCCTCAAACTTCCAGATCCATCTGCGTCTATAAAGTTTGTCAGCTCACCCGACTCCGAGCCACTGAACATAGAAGACATGAGGATAATATCTAGGTGTTATGAAATAACTTCTATGATCCAGTCCAAACTTTGAGTCTATAAATACATGTTGAATGATAGGGTACATCATTCAACTTCTTTGCCGATTGTTGTTACCATATCAGACCAGTATTCATTCAGATACTTTCATAAAGTGGCAGTGGCTGGCCGTGAAAGATAAATCTCACCTATTATCAGATGATGACAACGTTAAATGTTCACTCACATCTCAGACATATATAATTATATTCCATAACCCTTTCTCAAACCTCAGATCAACATCAACCGTGCTTTATCTTTTCTTCATTCAGCCTCAAGGATATCTTAAAATGGCTTCATGGTACCAACCAGAAGTCACGACGTGGTGGGAAGTTTTAATATGGAGAAAAAACGCCTGCTGCGCTCGGAGTTCTCTTACAACTGTCCGCCCCTCCCATATACATTGCCTTCATCCATAGATGACAACTTGATTCCTGATCCACTCCCATACATTCCCCAACTAATCCCTAGACCAACCATTCCTCTCCACCAACTTCTATCTCCATCTACACCGTCACATCCAACTATAAAGTCGGACAATACATCAAAGCTGCGCAAATCACAGAACAATGACTGAAACCACTTAGATTGACAAGGTTACAAGCTTCCAGTGACTTCCATACCATCAAGTACGAGCCCAGAAATTTTCAAAGACTGAGATACTGAACATTTTCCTTCACTTAAACTCTGGTGTCGAAGGCCTCAACTTTTATCGTTGTCAATTAAATGGTATACACCCCGCTGAGTATAAAACGACGAGACGAAACGGGAAAGACAATACTCGCACCCTCGTTCATGGCCTGATATCAATAAGGGACAACAGCAACTGCCATCCCACATAATTGAAACTTCAAATTTTCCCCTATTTCTTCGCCAAATTCTTAAATTTTCGAGGAAAAGCTTGCTTCGGACCTCCATGCCTACTTACAGAGCTTCCCCAGGATCAATATGAACAATGATTCGACTACTTTCATCACAATGCACGTTCTTCCTTATGCTACATATAAAATCAATAAGTGCGCCCTCTCCCTACTCACCTTATATATCCCATCCGCAATCTCCCCAGGAGAATTCCTTCTTTGGATACCATTCGTTCACCACTCCTATTCGCCATCACTCCTCTCTTGCCCATTGAAAATCTCAACATCATATCTCAATAAGATCTCTTGTATCCGTCTAGTTTGACCATCTCATGCTCCGTGTCCCCAAATTGTCAATTCATCCCAAGTCCACCCCAATTTCAACGCCCCGTTCTCGACGCTTGAAATCATCACGTTCGCACCCTAACAAAGTCAGCATATATTATGTACATCGATATTCCCAGGATCCGACTTACAGACAACCAAAAACCGAGTCAAACAGTAGACTCACTGTTCACCAAACCTGTATGAACAAGAATTAATATTGCAATTTTTCATCTCACTTTCCTGTTTCACTTCACGATCTAAGGATGTGCTGGGCTTCTGGCAAGGCATATCGTTCCCCAATCATCATACAAGCAGAAAACAAACAATATAACGATGGAAAGAGAAATTCATTTCTAGGTTCAGTCGTGTCTCGTTCTAGCTTATTACAGAGATATTATCTCTCCTTCCCTCCCACTAAACACCTCCTAATCGTCTCCAAACACATCACCAAGTAGAAAGAGCAAGGAATAGCACAAATTCATCTCCAAAACCCCTCCATCTACCGAATGCCAATAGGCTTTCATCGTTAAGCTATTTAGCCGCTGGGATGGCTCTGAAGACAGGATTTTTTCCCTCCTCAGGAGGAGAATCGTGAGTATTTTCGCCACCAATACATGGTAACCTATACTTTTCTTCCCACAGTTTTCTCAACACTTCATACAAGAAAATATATTGCTCCACTGCTTGTACCATAGTCTTCCTTTGTTGACGCAATTGATCGACCGTCTCAAAGATGGCATCGTTACCTTTCTCTTCTGACTGATCCCACCCTTCCCAAGCTCCACCTTGAAGTTCTTCCAACAAAATCTCCAAAGCAACGAAAGTACCGGTTCTTCCGACACCAGCGCTGCAATGTACAACTCTTGGATTCTCTTCCTCTACATTTTTCGCTCGAGAGAGATCCATCAATGTCAAAACACTCTTGACATTTTGACTGTTCAACGAGCCCATGTCAGGCCAGAGAGGGTAGAAGAAATGCCAGATAATCTTCTCTTCGTCTTCATTCTCCACAGACATGGCGAGTTTACGAACCTCGATACCAGTACCCTCAATGTTATCTTCTCTCTGCACAAATCGAACCTGGGCCTTAAAGTCTTCTCCTAGAGCTCCTGTTTCGTTAACAACAAGAGGTGGATCCTCTTCACTCATAGGATAGTATTGATAACATTTCTCCATCATCTCGTCAGGCTTAGCAGGATTAGGTCCAACAAGAGGACTAAGCATGATGATGACACCAGGTGCTGCATTATCTGGTACTGAGATTGAATGCCACATCATATGCCAGGTATGATCAACAGTTTGAGACTTCGGACCTTGCATACAGATGTACTTGTCTTGAAGACCTTTCTTCATCGTACTTTGCTTCTCTGCAGTAGATGTCAAAGTAACAGGGGATGCGTTGATGTAATCGTTATAGCCTTCGGGGACGATGAGTCTGATACGGTTGGCAGCCCATGGATGTACGTTGGCATAACGATCGAGTTCACGATCCGGTTCTTCTCTCGCCCACTTGGGATCATCTTTGTTAGCCAAACGATCTTCTTCTGCTTTTGTCAATAGGGCATATTTTTCCTTCATTTCTAGTGTTGAATTAGTATCTGTTTTCTGAAGTAATGTTGAGTAAGTTGCATACCGTCATGTGAAATTTTCAAGAATGATGGCATTGCTGTCTTTGGGTCGCTTGCTGCAGCAAGTCCTGCTTCGACCACTTGTACGGCACGTTCTTCTGCATCATCTGCTCCCTTGCTAGAAGAGCATCCATCTCCTTGAGGCATAAAAGTACTATCATGGTAGTCAAGGTGACTCTCCTTAGACATATTGATAGCAGAATCTCGTTTCGATGAACAGGGGTGAGTCATCCTGAAAAGAAACTTGCGGCTTATGGTATCGTTTGGATCCTTTTGACGCGGTGAAGAAATGATTGTTGAGGTACTCGATGATTTAGAACGGAAGAAGCGTATACGATTTTGAATAGAAATAGTGACACCAATGGGCGTCCGATGAGGCATATAAACGAACAATGAAAGATGGTTTCCCAGTGAATATAGCTTGAGTGAGTTATAAGAAGTGTTCAGGATGAAAAAAGATAGGTTGTTATGCCTCTGGCCAAAGAGATCGAAGTAGAGCGCTGAACTGAAGATTCTTCTCACGAACAGGGTAGGTTTGAACAGTAATGCAGAGAACAGTGATGTAAGAATATGATAGTTCAGCACAAAGAATAATTCTAGTTGTAGGAAAGACAAATACTAAAATCTTTGATAGTTGATGTGAATGTGTGTATGCAAAGAAAGGGTGAGAGTTGAAGAAAAAGAGAAAGAAGAGAAACAGGAACTTACAAGACATTTATTTTCACCGACATGCAGCAACTCACCATATGAAGCAGGAAGGTGGCCGATTTACATAGTATAATGGTGTATGAAGAAAGAGCAATTGTGGTAGGAATTTTGAGCTGGAGACGAAGCGGGCGTGGCAAGCACGTGCAGGTAGGTCATGTTTCAATTGGCATTTCAGTGACTAATGAATGACTAATCGGCAGCTGTCTTATTAGCCGAGCTTATCTAGTGAAAGATTTTTGCCTTCAACTCTCGTCGTGGATTTATACTTAACATTTCTACCTGGTGTAGAATTGATCATGATAATACGAGTCTAACAAATATGCCATTATGGTTAGCAGCCTTTGAGGTAAAATTGCTCTTCAAAGCATAGTACTTTTGTTATTCTTGCTAACAATTGATTCAGGCTTGGGCAGTCGCACGAGTTCGTATTCCACATGCATCGATCTCGGGTTCCTATTGTTAACATGTACTCAGCTCCTAAGAAGCCCTACTTTTCATAGTGCAGTCCGCAACGTCCACAAAAGAGTCCATGAAGCTCGTCATGGCAAAGACCCTTCCGAAATGGGTGGCACCAATATCGACGATCCTGAAAAGAACAGTCGATTCGTTAAATACTTCAAGGACGAAATCAAAGAGCAGTTCTGGGGCAAAACGCCACCTAGAAAATAATTGATATATTATTGCGGTAGAAGAGGATGATTCTCGCACTGTTTTTACAATCGTAATTGGAGTTGGGTCAATGACTTTGAAC
Organism: Botryotinia narcissicola; assembly: GCA_004786225.1. NCBI lineage: Eukaryota > Fungi > Ascomycota > Leotiomycetes > Helotiales > Sclerotiniaceae > Botryotinia > Botryotinia narcissicola. The sequence goes on along the minus strand of PQXJ01000368.1, from coordinate 3,734 downwards.
AAACGACGAACTTGCATTTCATGGCGTTTGGGGAAATACTTTATACTTTCCGCATTAAAGTACACAATTATACAATATAATCACTTCTCCTTTCTTTCCTATCTCCTTATCCTCCGCGACAAACGACACACATTCAGGCGAATACTTGGCCTTTCAATATACACCGGACATTAAATTGGGCTCTGAGACTGATCCTTCGTGTCACTTGGCTCTCATTCCGTCCGAAGAGCAAATTGGCCTACACTTTTCTATTCGCTCCTATGCTTTTAATGCACTGGATTGGTATTGTGTGCTCACACATTTTGCGTCTTTTGACGTCTTCTTACTTCGACTTAAGGTCGCTTTCGAGCTCTTGACCTATTGCCGAGTACTCATATATCAAATTGTGGCCTGTCCATGAGTAGTGCTCATTTTCACAGCATCGCTCTGCATAATCGTCATGCTTAAATAGGGAAGGAACTCATCGGATGAGTCTCATCTGGTCAGATGTGTCAGGGATTAAATTCAGGTGCGACAGCCCGCCGTTCGAGAAGCAATAGTCAAGCTTCATCTGATGCTCAACAATGACCTAGCTTCCATTGGAAATATTACCTGTGCATAGTTCAATGGCATTAATTTCTCTTCGGCTTGTTGGCAAAAGAACAGTAGGTCATTTCTTATAGTATTCAGATTGAGAGGGATACAGGGGGGAGAAACACTTGCCATACGCAGGCTCACACCAATATTTTATGGTGTGTGATCTATTTAAGTGCAAGAAGATTGAACAAAGACCGATTACTCACCGTGGCTTTCTGTCGCCGCACCATCATGTGGGACGTGGAAGCGATGGTCCATATATTATGGTCTACATTCTCTTGAGAGACAGAGCTATTTGTTTAAATATCCTTAAGTAACTTGTGGATGTGGGGATTCTATGGTAGATAGTGTGCACGATGGACTATCAATTGATTCATGCGGGTCAGAACGGCCGTTATTGTATCAGACGCTAGTTATTTTTTGTAGCTCAAGTAGATTATATATATAATGAGTTCAATCATATCACATCTACACACCATTATCTAAGAACAATAACTTTATAACCAGAATCGATCTGAATAACTGATCACCTACGTGCTCTGTGTAGCAACCGCGTGTTCTCCTCTGGTCTCGGACGCAACTCCAGCTTCAAGCCCACATTCATAGAAGACAAATGCTGATCAAGCTCACTGAAATATGTGTTGGCCCAACCCTTTTTTTTATAGAATTTCACTTCATCATTCACTGTTTGAGATCTGATTGGCTCTTAGAAAATTTCGACGAGTGAATATGCAGTAAGCTGAGCTGAATCAATGACCAATAAGCGCTTGAAAATGCTACAAGTTTAATCGATAAAGTGCGGCAAATATGTTGTACGTACCTGGGTAATGTCTTTATTATTGTTAAATCAGAAATCCAAGAATAAATTTTCCCACCTTATCTATCACTATACTATGCTCCACTGTGGCCAGTCAATTCAAAAGAAACTTGATATGTTGCAAACCATGTCGCTTACGATTTTTCTCTCTTTCGTTCTTGCTCTCACTATCTTACTTGTATTGACCTTTCCTCGCCAACTGCGGTTCCCTGAAATCCCAAGAGTTGGAAGAAAATCAGGCTTCTGGGACTTCACCCACGCTGCTGCGAAAAGAGAATTTGTACTTAACGGACACCATCTTGTGGATGAAGGATATCGTAAGGTAGGGTCTTATTGTATCTTTAAACGTTACAGGGTGGAATAAGCTGATCAGACTCCACATAGTACAAAGATGAGCCCTTCATTGTTCAAACAGAGGATATGGAACGCTTGATCCTCCCTCATAAGTTCCTCCCAGAATTAAGAATGTTGCCCCAAACAAAGCTTGATCAGTCTACTGCTCTCATAGAGAGATGGCTGGGCCGATTTAGTGGTGTAGATGTTATCCTAAAGAGTCGCCATCACTCTGATGTTTGCAGAGTGCAACTTACCCAGAATTTGCGTAAGTGTAACAGATCAAGCTCCTGTAATCAAGAATCAAGGCTAAGGTTTATCACAGCTCAATTTACACCAGATATGGCGTCAGAACTTTCGTTCGCGATGGCTAAATCTCTATCACATTGCAATTCGCAAGGTTTGTTTGAACACACTTGTTAGAGAATCATCACATGTCTTACTATCAAATATAGATTACACGCTAACGTCCACGTACGCATTTGTATACTCAATGGTTCTCGCAGTATCCTCACGAGTTTTTGTTGGCCTTCCACTTTCTCGTGATCAAGCTTGGCTTGGCACCATCTCTGCATATTTGAATGAAGTTGTTTTTATCGCCAATACACTTCGTCCATATCCTCGTGTATTGCGGCCATACTTACGACTGATACTAGCGCCTGAAAGTCGTATGGAGGCTATTCTTGCAAAGGCACTTGAAATCTTAGGGCCCGCTATACAGGAGAGACAAAAGCCAGGTCATGAAGCCAATGATCTATTGGGATTTCTCATCTCAACATCGGAAGTTGTTAATCCAAAGGATATCATTTTGAAGCTTTTAGTCTTGAATTCTGCTGCAGTTAGTTCTTAATCTCGCTTCAATTTATAGTCATTCATTATACAAGCTGACCAGAGACTAAACAGCTACACACATCTACAATGGTTGCAGTCCATACACTATACGATCTCTGCGAAAGACCCACTTACATCCCCGACTTACGTGCTGAAGTCAAAGGTGCCTTGGAGGAAGATAATGGATTATGGAAAATTTCCAGCATGGGCAAATTGAGGAAATTGGATAGTTTCATGAAAGAGTCTATGTGATATAATCAACCTAATGCTCGTACGTGTATCTTAACCCCTTATACAATGTTACTAATGAATTCCTTTAGTATCATTCTACCTCATAGTTCTTACTCCGCACACCCTCTCTACCGGCCTGCATCTCCCAAGAGGAACCTTCATATCCATGGCTGCCTCCTCACTATCTCGCGATCCCACATACTACATCGGACCCTCCTCCCCCTCTACATTCGACCCCTCTCGCTTTTACCAGTCGCTCGCCCAAAAACAGACAGGCGCCTCCAATCCCCTCCAAGAATTCACAGGCATAGAGCCTGGCAATCTAGCTTGGGGAAGTGGAAGACAAACATGTCCTGGAAGATGGTATGCAGGGGCCATAATCAAACTTGTTGTAGGAGAAATACTGAAGGGATACGAACTAAAGTTTCCGGAGGGAGTGAGGAGACCGGAAAACGTTTACTGGAATGCGGGGATTATGCCGTGTGTTAAGCAGGAGATACTTTTGAGGAAGTTGGTATAAACTGGGTTGGCTCAATCTGTGGTGTGGGTATCTAATAACTCTAATAATATTCCAACAATTCTAAACATTCTAAATATTCTCAAATTATAATAATATATAAGGTATCTATTGATGATTATTTATTACTCCTTCTATATTCTATCTAAACTATAGACTAAATTTATACAAATTTGTATTCCTATAAGCCCTCTCCATCTCTATAATCATACCAATCCCTCCGCCTACCAGAAGCTCCATTCTATTTTGACCAATCGAATCAAATCTCTCACATCCCCTTGCCCTCTCCATTCACATTTTCAATATAATTCCTCAACGCCGTCTCTCTGACACATACGACCATAGACTGAAGAGAATTGGGCATCCCGTCCGCTCTGCCATACACAAGCTTCAGATCGGTAGATTAGTAGTTGGGTGGGTGACCACCAG
>PQXJ01000367.1:0-37980 GCA_004786225.1 Botryotinia narcissicola | reverse complement strand
TTAATAAATGAAGAAATTAAAAATCATAATTTTCGTTGTTTTTGGTGTGAAAAAGTGGCCCAAAAGGGGGGTGGCCCAAAAGTAGGGTGTGCGACTTACATGATTACAAGAAAACACTCATCAGATCTACAGGAAATCTAACTGCTTGGAAAATTGAGGTTCATGAGGTACCCTCTAACCGCTATACTGTACTATTGTACAAGTGAATCGATCCGGATATCTGTGTCACTATGTGAGACTACTTCTAATTGCGGCACATAGTCTTGGACTAATATCCAAAATGTAAAATTCAAGATTTTAAGCAAGTGGAAATTTTCATTTGATTAACGTATTTATTTGTTTGTAAGCTCTGTCACGCATCGCACCCAATCGCAGTTGCGATCGCTCACGTGCATACTTGCGCATATGCATGATCATATGTATATAGCTAATATATAGGTACACTCTACAAGCGCTTTGCTTCTGATTCTATAATTGTAGATTCTAAGGATAAATTGTACTCTGCTCTTGTAGTTCTTCTAAGGCAAAGTGTCACAAGCTCAAGTTTCCCATGCATTGAATATCCTCCACAAAATATTCGTGCAGTTTACTATTTGTGGCTAACTATTCAACCATAAAATAAAATATCAATGATTCTGTTTGATCTCATTTCCCAAAAAGCCTCTACCATTTTCCCCGTGTGCACTTTGCCACCAACCAGCACGTATTGTGATGAAAAATGAAGCAAACCATCCAACCCTGCCCGTATAAAACCCAAGAAGTTATCGAGTATCATTAATAGCCTCCGTAACCACCACCACTGGGTGGATATTGATACCCACCTTGACCGCCATAAGGGGGCTGTTGAGGTGGATATTGTTGACCTGAGTATCCCTGCTGAGGAGGATATTGGTTCTGAGGAGGTCCTTGACCCCATGGATCGGGGGGAGGTGGTCCTTGTTGGCCCCATTGGCCGGAAGGTGGCCCTTGATTCCAATACTCTCCTGGAAGAGGTCCTTGTTCGTAGTTGTTATGTGGAGGGCCGCCATACTGTTGGCTGTATGGCTGCTGCTGGTGTTGTTCATAGCCTCCGTATTGTTGATATGGAGGTTGTTGAGATGCATAACCACCTTGTTGTTGATAATTTGGCTCAAGGTAAGCATTTCCACCTTGAGGTGGCTGTGAAGGACCCGTGTTGCCGTACCCGTAATTTGGAGTACCGTGTTGTCGTCCCGGAGAACCTGGAATTGGGGAGGGGTTCATGTATGATGGCTTAGTATCCAAGCCCTCCATTGCTCCTAGATCTCTGGTTTTGATTTCTGACCAGATAGATCCTGAGGTCTTACCGTGGCCACCGAGAGAGCCATGATTATGATCATGTTGGTCTGAGCCGGTGTGGTTTCGACCTGCTTTTACGGATTCTGAACTAAGTAAATGGTTTAGACCCTGGGCATTTGGTTGTTCGTTGATCCAATCTTTCACAGTATTGAACATGTTCTTTTGGATTTCGACATGTTCGTCGCGAAGAGCTGGATGGTGGAAGGTGCGTAAGATATCGTTCATTACCTCATCAACCGGGACGCCCGGATTTTGCCACGCGTAGAGTATGCGACTAAAGGAGATTAGCAATTGTGTTGCCACTATAGCAGGAAAGCTTACGGTGTAACATATTGTAAGATGGTAGAAGCCACTCTTCCAGCGCATGAATTCAATATGTTAGAAAAATGATCCTTGGAAAGCATAGAGTGAGTTGGGTCAGTGCAATGTGGGTCATTCCATGGCTCGAATTGAGAGTTTGCACTGGCTTCAACAACTGTACTTGAACCCTTCTTCAAACTATCAGATACTGCATCAATGATAGGTCGAACAAATGGTGCGAGTAAAGATAGAATAAACACGGTCAATGTCTCACTAATCCTCTCGACCAATGATTCGAGGCCAGGAATCTTGGCAATTGTGTTGTTAATGGCTCTGACAATCTTATCTCTGAACTCGAGAATAGGATAAATCTTCTTTGCAGTTGCAACTGCATCAAAATCAGGGCTCATCCCTGGAACACCTGGACCTGGTGGGCCACCTGTAGAGCCAGGTGGAGCGTTGAATGTGTTTCCAGAAGCTCGAGTTTGCTGGTTTGAATTTTGATATTCTTGAGCGGCAGATTGGGCTTGAAGATCTCGTGCGGTACTTGCTAATCCGCTACCCATACCAGGAATCTGAGCTAGAAGACCTGCAAAGTCCGTGCCGATACTTCCAGATCCAAATAGCCCACGTTGGCCATCACCGCCACCACCACTCTGCTGCGCCTTTTGCGCTCCACCCAAAGCAAGATCCATTTCCTCAACTTCGGTTTGAGTGAAATGATCAGTTGCTTCACCAAGAACTGAATGTAAGAAATCAACCGCTCCGAATGTACCTGTGACTAGAGGATAAACATGATGACCACGAATGTTGATCTCCGCGTTTACGCCACAATGAGGGAAGACATCACGATATCCTAATTCTCTCAAAGCCAACTCGCAATAATTTGTGTGGGCTCCAAAGTCTTCCATGCAGTGCAAGGCTTGTCCAAGACATCTAAGGGCTTCACAGAGATCTTCTTCCTTGCCTTTACCATGTGAGCCGCTAGTATAAAGTCTACCAAAATGGATACTCCGTGCGAAGCTGAATTTGACGTAACCGGCACTAGTTGCCCAGCCTCCACTTTCGTTGGCAATGTAATTTTTCATACCTGAGTTTGGGTCGATTTCGAGCTCTATAGGATTAATAGGGCCACGAAGTCTGGGGTCAAAAGCTCTTGCATCTTCATTATCAGCATAACCTTTGGGATTATCGATATGCTCTTCGGGTCTATAAACGCCAAGACGCTCTTCTGTGACCTCAAATTCTGCAGTAGCGTAACCAAAAGACAGGAAACTAAGAACCCAAACCTATGAATGATTAGCAAGTATGGCTACGATAATAGAGTCGCCATTTACTTACCAGAATTCGGATTGTAGGCGCTGATACACCTTTCAAACTTCCCACATCGACTGCTTGAGAGTAATCTCGCAACCAATTTCCAAAGTAAACCCTCTTGATCATCATACTCGTCCACTTATGACCCTTAATGAAAGCAACTGTCTTGAGCATATCCTCGATATCGCCATGACGAAAGTTCTTGCCCTCGACATTGGATATACTAGGAATATTACCGGCACCAAAAGCTGCTGCGGGGGAAGGTAAAACAAGAAGCAAAATGCATGCTATGAGCAAAAATGACCCTGAGTTGGGAATTAGGACAGCCATTTTGTGTTTTGATGTTACCACCACTATGGAATTGTACGTTTGGCAAAAGATGAAGAGTAGAAAAGAGGTTTCTAAGATCGGAAAGATGACGAATGCAGAAGAATTATAACATGGCAATTGTTGTAAGCCTTGCCAAGTTACTGAGCCACATCTGACGACCTGAACGCAAACCCCGCCATCCATCATGTGAATCCTCGAGGCTTGACAGTCACGTGATAAGTATGAATAAGCCAAAAGTTCAATTAAGATTGTCTGCAGGGAGTACCCTGCAGATCGGTTGTCGGTATCTACAGATTTGATGTGGCTCGATTCTCTATCAAAGTCTCCTGAGGAAAGATCACCATCCATGGATATTCCGAGTGGCCGGTGTATCAATCGATTCTCAATATATACTCGAACTGGGACGGTGACGAGTCGTTTATTATATATACTCTATTCTGATTGTAGAGGAAGGAATTCTGGAGTTTTTGATTGTAAACATCCCATTCCTTTGATTGCTTCCTTTGGCAGCCACATATATATCAAAAGACGTTGCACGACTTCCACCGCCCTATCCACGGATTGTCCGAATATTCCGTTTCTCTGTTTACGCCCGTGCTCTAGTTTCTTTCCCAATTTGCCTCCCGAAATCGATACAAAATATCGATTCATCCCTCCTATACTTCTGCGATTCTTTATTTTTTCTAATCCTAGAGTCGATATCATTCGATAAAACCGCGACCATGTCTCCTTCTCGAACTCTCCCAACCCTTACTCAGGCGGAAGTCGCCTCTCATAACTCTGCAGATAGCTGTTATGTTACTATGGGCACAAGGGTCTTTGACGTTACAGATTTCGTTGACAGCCATCCGGGTGGTGGTGAATTGGTACTAGAATACGCCGGTCAAGACGTAACGGAGATCTTAAAGGACGAGCTCTCGCACACCCATTCCGAAGCTGCTTACGATGTTCTTGAGGATTCTTTTATCGGATTTGTTGCTACAAATAAGGCTATCGATACCGCTACCAAGAGTACAAAACCAGATTCCATAGTTCCACTTCCACCTACAAAAGAAGGCTTGAAGGAATTGAAAGAAAATGGATCCGCAAATTCTCTGCCTGTTTATGCCAGTACTGGGATGTCCACGGAAGACGATTTGAATAAGGAGACAGATGTTGTGAACGATTATAAAACACACAAGTTCCTTGACCTAAACAAGCCATTGTTGATGCAAATCTGGCGTGGTGGGTTTACCAAGGAGTTCTACTTGGAGCAAGTTCATCGACCTCGTCATTACAAGGGAGGAGAGTCTGCACCTCTTTTTGGGAATTTCCTTGAACCTCTATCAAAGACATCTTGGTGGGTTGTGCCTATGGTTTGGGTTCCACCTGTCACCTACGGTACATACCTTGCGAGCAAAGGATTCAATAACATTGCTGGAGAAGCAGCGTACTGGTTCTTGGGTCTCTTCCTTTGGACTCTGGTCGAATACATTTTGCATCGATTCCTCTTCCACCTCGACAAGTATGTATACTACCATACACCTCTCCTTTAAATTTGATAGCGAATGTCAAGCTAACATGTATCTCTAGATGGCTCCCAGACAATCGAGTAGCACTCACGCTTCATTTCTTACTTCACGGCATTCACCACTATTTACCAATGGATAAGTACCGATTGGTTATGCCTCCTACCCTCTTCATTGTTTTAGCGACTCCTTTCTGGAAGCTTGCACATGCTGTGTTCTACTGGGATTGGCATGTGGCTACAGCAGTGTTCTGCGGAGGAATATTTGGATACATCTGTTATGATCTGACACATTACTTCCTTCACCACCGCACACTGCCTTCGTACTGGAGACAATTGAAGAAGTACCACCTTCAACATCACTTCATGGATTACGAAAACGGGTTTGGGGTTACTAGTAGATTCTGGGATTGCATCTTTGGAACTCAACTTGCGCCTGCGCCAAAAACTGTATGAAGTGGAGATGGATAATGAATTTGTAAATGATGCAGCCGATCTAGGAAATAATGGCGTGTTTTTGGAATGACTTGACGATATAGAACTATCAAGACATTCTGGTCTCGGCGTTCATGAATTAGGCGGGATACGGAGAGCACGCTGGCCTTCCTAGAAGAATTAATAGTTTCGTAACCTTTTTAATATCCTAATATACACTTTTTACTTTCGCAAAATCATAATTCATTGCATTCATATCGTATATACTACCAAATTTTTATGAATGTTCAACTCAATTCACTTTAAAAGATTGATCGTGGGCCAAAAACTCAGCAAGAATATTTTGACCATTCAAAACACGTGGTGCAGGTGCAATGATCAAACTAAGAAGAAACACTAGACTGACTAATTCATGTTTTTCCCACCAGCCACTTTCTGTACGAGACAACAATTCTAACTTTTAAAAGTCTTTCACTAATTCCATATCCATCAATCTTTGACGGCTTCAAAGACCACTAGCCATCGTATTTTATCTATCTAATTTGCCAAGCAATCATTTAGAACAAGAAGATCATCGAATTTGTAATTTGTCCATTCTCAGGCGAGTAACTACCCTCACCATGTCCGCCTTAGATGTCGAAGCCCTCTTGGATTCAACTGCAGCTGCTACTCCTGTTGAGCAAAACGGATCTGCTAAGACCAAAGAATCCGATGACCGCCACAAGGGTGAACGCAGTGAAAGACGCGACCGTGATAGACTTCGCGATGATAGCAGGGATCGCGACAGAGATAGGAAGCGCCGCGCTCGCAGCAGAGATAGAAACGAGAAAGATGGCACCTCAACCCCAACAAGTGAGCATGGAAGCGCAAAGGGTAGACGCAGAAGTAGAAGCCGAGATGACAATCGTCGACAACCTCGTCGCCGCAGAGATACTCCGGAAGAAAATGGCCGCAGGGATGGAGATTATTACAGAGGAGGTAGGGGTGGTGGACGTCAACGCTCACGTACCAGAAGTCCCGATAGATATTACCGTCCTCGAGTTGACCGCCGTGACCGCGATGAGGCCGACAAACCTCGAGAAGAACGCCGGCCGAGAAGCCCCAAACGAGAAGGAACACCCCCCTTGACCGAGGATGAGCGGGATAGGCGCACCGTTTTTGTGCAACAGCTAGCAGCTCGTCTCAGAACTAAGGAACTCATCGCATTCTTTGAAAAGGTTGGCCCCGTTAAGGAGGCTCAGATTGTCAAGGACAGAGTTAGTGGTAGATCTAAAGGGTATGTGTTTTCTTCATAAATCTTGCATGGCTCATTTACTAACTTTTGTACAGTGTGGGCTACGTTGAGTTTAAAAACGAAGAATCAGTTCCTGCTGCTATACAACTCACTGGACAGAGACTCCTAGGAATCCCAATCATTGCACAACTCACCGAGGCTGAGAAAAATCGACAAGTCCGCAATCCCGAAGCTACCACTAGTAACCCTAATCAAATTCCATTCCATCGACTGTATGTGGGTAATATACATTTCAGCATCACTGAAAGCGATTTACAGAATGTATTTGAGCCATTTGGTGAGCTCGAATTTGTTCAATTACAAAAAGAAGAGCAAGGACGTAGTCGAGGTTATGGATTTGTTCAGTAAGCTTTCCCCATGAAAAGTCTTTTAGTTATGCTAACCAGTATAATAGGTTCCGCGATCCAAATCAAGCTAGAGAAGCGTTGGAGAAGATGAATGGGTTTGATCTTGCTGGCAGACCAATTCGTGTTGGTCTTGGAAACGATAAGTTCACTCCTGAATCTACCGCCAGTCTTCTGCAAAGATTCCATGGCCAAAGCCACCAACAACAATTTCAGGGTTCCGCATTTTCTGGCGCTGGTGGGCGTGGTCCTACCGCTGCTGGCGGCAGCAATTTCGATCGTGCTGGTGGTCGAGATAATGATAAAGGTGCGGGTGGTGCTAGTGCTTTGGACGACACTGACGTTGGCGGCGTGAACTTCAACAATTATAGTCGAGATGCATTGATGAGAAAACTCGCCAGAACAGATGATACCACGGTTGCGGCAAATCACGAAAGAAGAGAAGTATCAAAACCTAAAACAGAAACCAAAGCTTTACCTGTCAATGTCAATATGGCTAGCCGTTGTGTTGTACTCAAGAACATGTTCGACCCTACAGAGTTAGTAATATATCCCCTTCTGTCAATTCACTGCTAAAAAATTCCACAGAGAGGACGGTGAGAACTGGGAAAAGGAACTCGAGGATGATGTCCGCGCAGAAGCGGAAGAAAAATATGGCCACGTTGTTCACATTGCTTTAGATCCAAACTCCCAAGGAGATATTTATCTCAAATTCGATCGAGTACAAGGAGGAGAGAATGCCATCAAGGGTCTGAATGGAAGATATTTCGGTGGGCGAATGATTAGCGCTACTCCTGTTGTGGATGCAGTCTACAGCAGTTTGTTCTCTCGCACAAAGGCTATGTGATATGCTAATAATGGCCTACACTCCACTTGTATTAGGGTAACATCTGGTAAGTTACAAATCCGTCTTTTACATACCTAAGACTAATGATGAGTAGATTTTTATTACAGAAATCTCTATGCGATAGGCATACCTTCGAAAAACCTCGCAATATCTCGATTATTTGAAGCAGTAATCACCTTTCTGTTTACAATGCATAATTCAAGTATCTCAGATGATCCGGACTTGAATCTCGCTTCAAGAACCTCAAGCAAACGTCTAAAAACATTGCTGATTTCTTTGTGCAGGAGCTTCTTCTCAAGCCTTAACCTCTGCCTATGATTCCACTGATTGCACATAGGAACACTCTTTACTGTATACAAATTCACTCATTTCATTTCCTTTTGGCATGCAAGCTTTCGGGTTTGATGGTAGCACACTTTTAGTTAGATGGAGTAATAAAATTATCAACATGACCTTCCATCGATATTCATTATGTGATGACTGTGGTGCTGTTGACCGATGTAATTTAACTGCAGACCAAAAATATGTTAAGCTACAAACAACATATTCAGTCAAGGCTCTGCAAGTGCTAGGACCTGTTATAGTGTTACTCCCCTGATTGAGCTTTGAACCATTGTAGACATTATTTTATCAGCCATTTTATCAGCCAAGAAAGTTGTGGTGTGCACGCCAGATTATTTTGAATGTTTCTTTTCGAAGCGATTGTCCTCATTTCATGCTTGAAATCTATCTACCAGTCATGATGGTGTCTAATTGACAATGTCCATTTAAGGTTCGACATTAAGCGAAGTCTTGATATTTATGACAATTGGTCCTGAGAGAGCTCTTAGTAGATGAGTAGGAACTGTCAGTTTAGGAGAATGCTTGATCCTTACAAATGACGCCAAATGCAATGATTGGAGTTCCAAGAACGCTGTTAACACTCAGAGCTATGACTAGGAGTTCATGATTTTGCAGGACCGGGTCAGTGCTACCTGGTAGCAGTGAACGGATAGCTAAAGCCATTTGCTCTTGGGTTTAGCTCCGACAGTAATTTTTTGTAGGGGAGGGAAGCTGTCGGTGTCTCTATTGAATGCTCAACTCTGTATTTGACCCAGCGATAGAGAATTCTTCTCCAAATTATTTCTTCTTTAGCGAGTTTAGAACTTCATGGAGATGAAAAAGGTGGTTGTGAGAGGAGATGCTAGTGCTGCACGCTATTAGAAAGCTTTGATTATATGCTTCACTGGCTGCTATTTAGTACGCACCTGCGTATCTAAAACCTTGTCTGAAGAAATGAGTTTCATATCTAGTTTATTGGATGCAAGATGAACATTTTAGAAAACAGAAGTAAAGCCTCAAAGTATTTTCGAGAGTCTCGCCGAAGAGAAGTCGAACGGCAAAGATGCCAATATTCAGTAGATTACGAACATCTCTGTCTAGAAAGAACAGACTCTAGTCGAAACCTCCTATGGTCATCGTCAACTGTTCGCCCCAAATCAGCTTAACGTTATGAAAGACACAATGCATTTTACAATCTGCCAACGTTTGCCACTTTGCTTAGAGCCGGTAAAGGACTGTCCTTTAACCCTAGCCTTCAAAGTCCACGATAGCAAGCACCAATAGTTCAATTGGACATAATTTTTGGCTTCCGCTCCGAACTAGCTTCAGATGTGATAGCTCTGGAATCAATGATCGTCTGTTGAACAGCAAACCCTCAAAGATGCTACAGGCAAGTAAGGATCAAAGACAGCTTCACAAAAAGAACCAGGTATCTTCAAGACAAAACCCCAGCACCTCTTTTCGATTACTTCACATCTCAATAAAAAGGAGGCATGTGGGGTTCAATCAATTCACCTCCACAGCTCCGCCACAATTACCCCACAATATCAACACGCCACACCAACCGAACACATCACCTCGACTTTGACAACAATGAGAACAAACCCTCAATGTCAGTCAGACAGAGGAAGATCGAGGACATAAAAAACAAAATGGAAGCGTGAGCAAAACGTTCATTGCGCCAACGGGGAATCGAACCCCGGGCCCAAGCAAACTCGTGAAGATGTACATCTTAACATGGGAAGCTTGGATTTTACCACTAAACCATTGGCGCTAGTATTTTAGTAGTGAGAAGTTCAAATTTGACGATATATTTACTTCCAACCAGCGCCAGGTATCTTCCGCAAAATTGTTTCCATTAATAGGCAGTGAATGATTTTTTGTTGGTAGCGCATGTTTTCTCTTCTATAAGAAGCATCTTCTTTTTAATTGGATAATCCACCAAGTCCTAATAATTTCGTCGACGTGTTATGTTATAGATACGATCGAGGGAGCCTATATAAAGTGAACAATATCACGTGTCGCATATTATATATCTTCTCAAGCTTAAGATACGGAAAGGCTTCAGTCATTCTGAGACAGGGAAATACTACTAGAATCTCAAATACTCAGATGCATATCTTCAAGAGTTTCCACGAGATGCAACTTTAATGAGGAGAATCACGCGAAAGTCCCGCTCTTCATCCTTTCTTGGGTCTGCGACCAAGCTGCTCGTTTACATGGTTACATGGTGAGTATATTGCTGAAATCATGGTATGTATTGGCACTCGCTCAGGGCTCTGGGAGATTAGAATCATGGCGTTGAGCCAGGAACTTTGATGATCCATGGATAACCCTTATGATTCAGCCACATTATGAAAACGAAATAATTACTTCAACAATAGCAAAGACCGGCGATATTGGTCTTTCCAGAGATGATTGCAGAATCCTAAGTTATCAATTTCTCTTCAATCCAAACTTCCCGATAGAAGTCTCTACCTACAGATAGCGACACTCTCAAATTTTCACATCTAGTAAACAAGGAAACAAACCAGCCAGCTCGTGAAAACCACACACCGTATTACAACGCCTAACAACCCCTCAGGTATCTGGCCCAAAGACGTTGTCGCAACCTCCTCAGCCCAACACAAATACATCAGAACCGAGATCGTAGACTCCTACTACACATCTCCCGCCCCCCCCGATGCGCACTTCATCTTCTTCTCGCAATCCATGGTTTCCGACTGCCTGTCCGACCTCAACTCCACCTTCGATCTAGTACATTCACACTCTGCTCTTCCGAGCGCAGAAACAAATTCTTCACGTTCCGTGGTCTGCCCTCGTTCCGCTCGTAAACCAGGTCGATATATTCAGCAATTCGAAATGGTGTTTACACCCTGGCCGCTCAACGGACCGGCCATGAAAGAATTCCAACAAGCATGTATCGATGTATTTACCATGGTTATTGGAGGAGTACTTGTATACTATTGAGAAATGGTATCGCGAGATGGGATTAGAAGATGTGCATTATGAAATCTATACGATTCCCATTTGGGCAAGAGCGGAAAGTGAGAGGATTAGGGATATAAGTATTGAGAGTTCTGGGCTGACTTGTCAGGAATTGGTGATACTACGCAGGTAAATATTTTTGTGGGTTTGGGGTTTGGGGTGTGAAAGTGGAAGATCACTTGCTTATGATTACTATCTAGTATTGCCACCTATATCCATCTCGCCGGAAAGACTTTCTACATTGCCCCAGCGACTTCGCAAGGAATTGACCGAAATTGGTGGGACTTGGCAACCATTCGTGATCTGGGGTTGTAAAGGGATATAGAAAAAAGCCCTCGCAGAGTCTCAATTGACAAAGCTGTAAGGTAATTTGAAAATCAAGGAATGGAGACGTTATTATAAACAAAACTTTTAATTCTTGAATTTGAGTGACGATCATGATGGTATATTTTATACATATCTCCTATTTTCCTCAACGTCGAGTGTATGCCAGATCCCACCCATCATTAGAGCATAAGATCCGCAATAATAATACAATGCTCTAAATCGACTCGTAAAGTTCTCTATTTTGACTTTTCTTCGCTAGTCTCTTCCACTGATCTCATCATTCCATTGTTCTCCTCAGCCGCCCTCTTCATCTCCTCATACCCCTCGTAAACACCAACCTCCTTTGGCTCCTCTCTAAATTCCAAGGTCTTGACCGGTTCATTGGCCTCCTTCTCTGTAATCCTCTGCCTCCATGCCCGACCACTTTGTGCCAGATACTTCAGATGCGCAATAAATTTACTATTTCTTTCCTCTGCCCATTTGGTGTCGGGCTCATCTGATCTTCTCAAAGCTGTCTTTCTTCTTAATTGAGTTGCTTTATAAAGATTCATAGCCCTTTCATGATCAGGAATTTCAGATAATGCGTATTCAACGACCCATTTATCATCTTTCGTCAACTTTTCCGGTCGTACCACGTAGGTGTCATTGACCTTGTTGCGAATGGCAAGATGCATTGCTAAAATCTCTTTTTCGGGTTCTTCCTCTGGAAGAGTTGACTCGGTATCTGGAATTAATGTCTCGTCGTTGGTGTTATCTGTTTCATCTGAAGTAAAAGACTCATCCGTTGAGCTTTCTTGGGACTCTGATGACTCATGATTTGAATCAGTGAAATCATCACTTTCCTCAGCCGAGTCAATTAATAGATCCTCATTTTCGACAAGTTCCGGCTCCCGAACTTCAGATGCTTCGGCGTTGCTGTTTTGAGCCCCCGCATTTTCTTCAGCTGGGTCGACGAGAAGACCTTCTTGCATGACTGTTTCCTCAATGGCAAATTCCCTAAGATCGCTAGGTTTTGCTTCTCCACTTGAATATTCGGGTTCCTTTTCGGCGTCTCTCTCTTCAGTTTCCTCTTCTTCCTCTCCCTCCCCATCGTCGTCCTCTTCAGTTTCGTCGTCCTCTTCCTCTTCTTCCCCTTCTTCCCCTTCTTCCTCGTCATCTTCATCATCCTCCTCATCATTCTCTTCGTCTGCATCCTCATCCGCCTCTGCAGTAGTTTTTTCCATATCCTCGTCGTGTTCTGCTTCTTCAATCTCTTCCATAATATCATCTGTCTCTTCATCGGCATCAACATTATCTTCTTTCCACAGTTTATTTTCGCTCTCTCCCGCAGCATCAGCTTCACCTTGTTCATTATAAGATGAGGTTGAAAGGAACTCTTCCACACGTTGTTCTACCTCATCCAATGTCAAACCAGTGACATCATGATGCTCAACCAAGCTCTCAGCGATTTCCTTTGCACTCTTGATCTCAAATTCATCATTTTCCATACTTTCTTCAATCTTGGCACGGAGATCTTCCCATTCAGCGTTCTTTTTCTCTTCCAACTGCTCTTCCTCTCCCTTCTCACCATGCAGGCCTAGAACGCGAGCTTCGAATGCTTCAATCTCTGCTTTATTTGTATCTTGAATCTTTTGGATCTCTTCTTCTTCCATAGGCTCAGCAAAAATGTACATAAATGGCGTCTCGACATTACCACGAGTCTCGAAATGTAAACGTAATGACTTTCCTGGAAATCTAGCAGTAGCACGATCCAAGGCTTTGTTGAGCAAATCAACACTGAGTTTGAATTCCCGATCTCCGGTGGTGGTATCCGTCGTTCCGTGAATAGTATTGTCTAATTCTGGTAAACTGATATATTGGAAACCGAAGATTCGCTCAATGTTGTGATATGCAACAAAGATGCCATCCATACGACCCATTCTAACTTGTAAAGAGTACTTCAAGAATGCAGCTCTGATCATATCAAAGTACTCTCGTTCAAAAGAATTATATTCTCCATGAAGGCTAAAGATCTCGTAGCCACTTCCTTCTGCGTAATTTTCAATATCCATGCGAATCGAGATTACGGCTCGAGTCTTTAGATCAAACATGCCGCTCCCCGGAAGACGGGGATCGTGAGCGTCGAGTTGGGATCGCATAAGGAAATCGCCCATAGTAGTATAATGGAAGGATTCAACTTCGTTACGTTGATCTTCTGTGATTGAAGTCGAGTTTTCCTTTCGATACTGTTCAAACTCTTCTTTCGGTAAAGTGAGAAGCTTCTCCATTGATTTTCCAAGCATACTCAATATATTGGCTGTATCAAATTGCTTGTCCGCATCAATGGCATAAACTCCATCCCTCTCCCTCAGGAATACTGCTGAGGGACCTCGCTGGAGAGCAGTGAAGGAATTGAATTCAACAGGGAAATTTTGTGATAGCATGCTTGTATTGATTGGCCTCCACTGTGATAGCAAGAAATGAAAGTGGGCAAGGGATGCCGACATACTTGAAGTTGAACCTGTATACTTTCTCTTTTCATGTTTAGCAGTCTCAATCAATGCTTCATCCCTCGAAGAAGTGACATATTGTTTCAAAGCGGTGAAATCGAATTCACTGACTGGCATAATCTTCTGCAAATAAGGATCGAAATTGAACACACGTGAACGAGGATCCTGGAGGTGATACACTCCAGGGTTGAACAGGGCTCTTTCAAGTCCATATGATAGTCCAGGAACTGGAGGCTGCTTCTTCTGTACTGGTACTAGCTGAAGAGAATCGGCATCTACCGATTTTACTTCAAATGCAGTTGTGCCGGGAGACTTTCTCATTGGACCTGTCTTTATTGATTTAACCTTTGCAGGCGCAGCCTTTTCGCGACTTGGTTTCTGCTCCTTGGCAGATTTAGACTTTCTATCCACAATCCTCCTGACCGGAACTTGAGGAATAGATTCAAACGAAGCCAGCATTCCAGCTAGGTTAGTTGATGAGCTTACAGCTTCAGAAACCGCATCATCCTTTTTCGGCCTTGGCCTATTGACAAGAGATGCACGTAATTCTTTCATAACTTGAGTCCGGTCTGTGGTAGTTAAGCCTCCCTTTTGAATAAGATCGACGAGGTCCTTTCTTGCAGCAGCTTCGCCCTTTTCAGCTACCATAGTTTCGTAGATGGAATGCAGCTGCCAAGGAGCTATCTTCAGATTCTTTGTGTCATCATGGACAGCATTATTGCTTTCAATTTTTCGGATCAAGCTCTTCGAGCTGGTCGAATTGACATAATTGATAAGCTTTTGCTTGACCTTTTTGATTCGATCCTTCGATTCAATTTCTTCTTCGTTTATCTTTTTGTGTGTTACATTACCACTAGTAGTCTTTGATTTGGGCGTGCCCTTCTTCGCATTCTTCTTCGTCTTCGATTTTGATTTTGAGCCAGACTCTTTGATGTTCGTTTGATTCCCATCTTCGCGATTTATGTCCCCTTGACCCAAGGTAGCCTGCTGCTGTTTGCCCTTCTCTTGCTCATTGACCTGCTTCGCCGGTTTCTTCTTTTTCAACTTTGCGACTCTTTTTGCCTTCGATGCTTCCATTAAACTTTGCAGAGCAGCTGAACCTGCCGTTTGAGTACTATTATCTTTCGGAGCATTATCGACCTTCTTGGTGTCAGTATTTGTATTTTTCTTCTTGTAATTAAGCCGTGTCGTCGAAAATGTGGCGGCATTTCTAGGTGCCCGCGGCGCGCTTCGTATCGCATTTGAGTATAGAGGAAGAGCATCTGAAGCTCCAAGAAGTTTCGAGAGACATGATGTACAGACGTATGGTTGCTGCAGCTTAGGAGTCCGCCGACTTAGAGAGACAAACATGAGAGTGATTTAGGGAATAACCCTCTTTTGTTCATACAATTAATGGACTTGTTCCTTATCGTCTATGATCTCGATTTTTTTTTTCTTGATTGTCTCCCACCTCTATCTTAGCGTACTTTTACGAGATAGGGCGTGCAGGGGGCCCGATACCCTTACTCCACAGGAAAAATGATCCCCATTCTGAAATTAATTCACCGAAGCTCAATCAATTACCGATCAAGCTTTCTTATTAATGAATACTCTGAGAGAGGTCAAGCAAGGTTTGGAATAGCTGGTGAGAAATTGGGGCACTTTTCAATCGTGATTAGATTGTATGTATTGCATATTGCACAGTATGTTTTGATAGAGATCAAGAGTAGTAGAACAACTAAAAAATATTTAAGTACATTTCTATTGTGATTGTACCCATAATACCAACCAAGCAATCATGCGGAGTATTATACCATAATATCCGCACATTCATTTTGAACACCATCAGAGCGCCAATCGTAACAGAATCAAGCAAATGGGTATATGCGTAGAGAGCATCCGTTTATCTCAAGCCAAACGCCCACCGATGCCAGCCATGCAACACCGTTAATAAAACCTTCCATCGTCCTCTGTATAGCACGCACCTATACGCACCTATACCCTTCCTATAACACCGTATTCACCCAAAACAACGCAAGATTCGAAGCAATTAATGTCCCGGTAAAGCTTCGTGTGCTACAGCACAAGCTTCTTCAAATGTCGCCTGAGCCTCATGTCTCTTTCCAGAGATATCATAGAATTGTGCCAACAACCCTTCGGCGACAGAAACCCACAGCTTATTCTTGCTATGATTGGCTTGCTTTAGTGCAGCTAAAGCACTCTTTTCTGCTTGATCCCCTAGACAGTTATTGAAGAACTTACTACACATGATGTTAAGGACAAGGCATAAGAATTGCGTGTTGTGGGAAGCCTTTGCCTTAGCTAAAGCTGCAGACAAGTGATTTTTAGTCTCGTGAATCATAGCGGAGTTTCCGGTCTTAACAGTCGCCCTAAGTATTGAGAATGCTGTCTGGATATCTTTGATAGGATGATTGACGCAATATGGCTCGAGTTTCGAAATAAGCGTAACATTCTCGATGGGATCTTGCCAAATTTCATCTTGTAGAATCAAGAGAACATTGAGAGCGGCAAGAATTGCAATATCACGATCAACCTGATCTTCGGAGGACAAATCGTATAGTTGGAATGTCTCATGCTGGAAGACTTTCAAAGCAGCCTTCAAATCGCCAGTTCCCTGAAAATAGACCCCTTCGAGATAGAAAGTAAGAGTGCCTAGCCGCCCCGACAAAGGAATTTCAAACTTTTCTGCAGCCGCTGTTATACAATTCATAGACTGCTTTGCTTGTGACCAATTACCCACAGCAGCGCAACAGAATGCCATGTAAATGTGCAAATAGCATAGAATATGACCACGCCATTGCTGTTTGGCGACAATCTCGAACAATAGACCAGGGGAGGTTTTGGATGCTCGGGATTCATCTCCTGCAATAAATTTTAGCATGAATGTATAGAAGGGAACAATATAGATTACCTATAATTCTGCCCAGACCTTCTTTGAGAAATCTCACGGCTTTTTGATCGAGGGGATTCTTGTGCATTAAAACTATTCCTGATAGCAGGTAACTATGTTTATGTTAGAGAATCTCAGAGAGATCAAGAAGCGTGTGATACGTACGTTAAGGCATATGCATCTCTCTTATTCAAAAATGACATGACTATCTGGCCTCGTCCATCTTCCCTTGTACTCAAAACATTTCGGGTATCTTCACTGATGAGATTTTTGACTTTGTGAACGCCGTCTATAGGTATAGTAAGAGTGTCATTTTCGATGCTCCACGCCGTGTTTTTCAATAAATCATCCATAACCATCTGCATTGCCCTCAAAGTACTCAGCATCTGAGCTGGATCTCCACGAAGTATACTACAAATAACATCAAGAATATGAGTAAGACCAATAAGCTGAGGTATGTTGCTTCTGTTGTCAAGCTGATAGGTTCGTGCCGCAGCAATAGCTCGTTGAACATGCTCAATTCCATCTACTCCGGCGGACTTTAAGTGGGCAATAGCTTCCATGAGAGATGCAACAATATAAACAGAACGATCTCCCTGTTGGTTCGCAAGTGTTGAAATGCCTCGAATATTTTGTATGGCCGCATGATTATCTGTTGGAGTCCTTAATTGTAAAGCATGTGATGCTCTAAGAAATCGGAATACATAGACCCAGGAATTGTGTTGATAGCTAATAACAGTCAGCGATTATAGAAAATATACTTGAAACCATTTACATACGCTTGCGCATCGGAGATATGGCTGTCAAGTGTTTTCATGGCTGCTTTTGGATTCTTCTCGAACATCAACCGAGCGAATAAGAACTGCATTACATATTTGAGATCGTAGTAGTGATTCTAATCTCATGTTAGAAACTTTAGCCACGAAAAGAAAAGTGTGTCATACTCTTTCGCAAAGTATTATGCCTTGACTAAGCATGGTCTCTGCCTCTGCATAGTTGTTTGTCTCTTCGTATATAATTCCGGCAATCCGCAGTCGAACTTTAGCCTCCAATCTTGCAGGAAGCTTTAATTGCTTCAATGCAATAGTCAAACATTCCAACCCCATAGTGATCAATTTGTGATATGCGTGAACATTTTCTTCCGTCATGGCGATCGCAACTGCTGGTGCAAGTTCATGCGCTGCGCCGAAATACTCCTCTGCCAGCGAGATCAAAAGGAGAGGATAATCAAGTTGCGTCGGGGGTTTCGTATGGGCTACTTGAGGATTTATTTGCTCCATTGGCATGTTTGACTGAGGTTGTATGCGATGTTGCGGGGCGCGTTGAATGAGGGGATATTGTTGCTGGATAGGTTGTGGGATTTGAACCTGGACCTGAACTGGAGGTTGATGTTGAGGTTGAGGTTGATAATACTGCGACGCGGGCGATGGAGCCGTACGAAAATTGTCGGGCGCATATCCAGTCGTGGGCATATTGTATGGGAGTTGAACATTTGGATTCCAATATGATCTTTGATCCTGCTGCATAGCCCCTCCCATCTGGTACTGTTGCACGCTTGCACCGTTCTGCATCATCATGCCGTTCCTATCATATTGAGGCGAATTGTCCTGCGGAGGATATGCGTTTGGATCATACCCGGGCCAAATATTGGGCATGCCATGATTTCGAGACATAACTCGCCCCTATTTTGAATAGCGCTCAGTCCAAATATATCCGCGCGGTGGTGACATATAAGAGATAAAATAAATATAAATGAATGTTCACGAGCATTTCCAGAATATTGAAAGAATGAATGACATAAGAATACTCTACAAGGATGCTAACTAGGTGATCAGAGTCAGCCAATGAGAATCGAAGGGTTTCACCGAAGCCTTTCCCGATATTCTCCATGAGTTTTCAGCACAATTTTGCAAGTGGGTGTTGTGGGTGTAAAGCAAAAGGAGGTCTGTACATCTGCTGGCGTGTGTACTTTACCACTTATAACCTGTTCAATCCCCCTTCTTTTTCTGCTTGTACCAATTTCAATTCGTTCCCTTTTCAATAGATGTATGTATATCTAGTACAATCTACCAATCTATCAATCTGTCTTTCGTTATCACAAAAAGCGACCATTTCACGCCTCGTCACACCAAAACAGTTCTAGAAGCTTTTTAATAAAAGTTGTTCATAAACCAATTAGGATGGAGTGGCTTGGACATGCAAAGATTGGATTTACCCATCCTCCAAATCCCATAAACCTCAAAAGTAAAGATGGTTCTACAACAGATCTCCTGAAGATATGTGAAGAGTCAACTCCGCCATGTCGCCTCAACCCCCTTTTATTCAATGGTAATGGAATTCCTTTTTGCAATCAATGGTTTGGACGTAAAGTGACTAACTCCATTAGGTCACATGCAAACGTTCTGGACTGTTGTAAAGAACGATGGACCTCCCATTTACTATAAACGAAAGTTATTTGAGAATGAGGATCCAGCTTTCCAAGGCTCTTTTGCTGTTGATTTCGTAGTCCATGAGCCATATAGCGAGGTTGATGATACTTTGCCTATTCGCACTACATACTATACGGATGAAGAGTTCTCAGGAATTGCATCTTTAGATAGCCGACCAATGCTCGTGACTTTGCATGGACTCTCCGGTGGTTCTTACGAGATCTATCTTAAGCATGTATTAGAGCCTTTGGTTGGAGCCGATCATGCTTCAAAGTGGGAGGCATGTGTTATCAATAGTCGTGGATGTGCCAAACATAAACTCACGAGCAGTGTATTGTACAATGCAAGAGCTACATGGGATACTCGACAGACGATTGCTTGGCTGAGAAAGACCTTTCCTAACAGACCTTTGTTTGGCATCGGTTTCTCTCTAGGAGCTAACATTCTTACCAATGTATGTTCCTCAATTGTTTTCGTTCTACTTAATCTTCCCTAGTTGTACACATCTCCTCCCCCCTGCAGTCTGCCTCTTGATTTCTGCCATGGTTCCTGCTTGCCCTCCTTATTGTACCTTGACTTTATTGACAAATCCTAGTATATTGCCGAAGAAGGAGATGCATGCGTCCTCAAAGCCGCCGTCGTCTGTTCCAACCCCTGGAACTTAGATGCTGGATCACTCGCTCTCCAAAGAACCTGGCTTGGAAGAGAAGTTTACTCCAAGACTATGGGTAGCAATATGAAAAGACTCGTTGAACTTCACCATGACCAGATCATCAAAAATCCTAAGATTGATTTTGACAAGATCAGGAACATTACCTACCTGCACGAATTCGATCGACAAATCCAAGGTCCTGCGTGGGGATACCCTACGGAGGGTGCATACTACAGAGACGCTTCATCAACAGATTCGCTACTGGCTGTGAAAATTCCTTTCTTTGCTATAAATGCTGAGGATGACCCTGTAAGTTTCACTCACTTCTCTTGGTCCTCAATACCTACTAACATATCTGCAGATTGCCACCGGTGAATGCTTACCACGTGAAGAAATCAAGAAGAATCCATACACAGTGCTGTGTACCACATCTCTAGGTGGCCACTTATCATGGTTTGAAATCGGGGGTCACAGGTGGCATGCTCGCCCAGTAAGTGGAACCTTCTTCAATTCGTTCAACTACCACTAATCAGATACAGTGTGTCAACTTTCTAAACAAAATGGCTTTTGAGGTACAACTTGATACCATTGTTCCTCCTGACGCACACGATTCCGCTGATCTGAGTCCCCCTCGCCCTAAATTCCAACCGATGGTTCGAAAATGGACTTGAGTTTCAGCTATCACAAGCGATCTGGACTGAAGATGCTGGAATAGAGCGACCCATGTTTTATAGACTTTATTTAGATATTGTAGCAATTCTCAAACACAGTAATGATCTAATGTCAATACACCGCTGGTATACCTCAAATGCCATTTTTAATCCTCGTCCCACCCAAATTGCATTCGCCATAACGCCGGAATATAATTATGCCTGCATGCCTGTCTTTCCCAGAATGATAATCTTCAATTGAAAATCCGTAATTCAACCTTTCAAGCAAACGAAACGGTCTTCTTTTTAGGCTTCAAAGGTTTCGTTCCAGCCAATGCCTCACCCTTCACATTATCACCATCATCGTCTCCCCCTCTATTCCTCTTTTTTCTCAAACCCTGCTTCATTTCACTTAATTTTTCCTTTTGTAATTGCTGCTTTCGCTCATGCTCTGCCTTTCTCGCCTCTCGAATCTCTTCCATCTGTCGGGCTCTCATCATCTTACTCTCGATTTGGCCATCCTTGTCTGCGTTTACCATTGCGAGAATCGTCATCATGGATTCCTATTTGCGCAAGTGATTAGTCCAAGTTCCTCACTTAAATAATTGATCAACCCAATCTTTCAACCCCAATATCAATCTTCCCTTCTCATCCCACACGCCCCAAGATAAAGAGAAAAAACCCACCCTATCATCCACAAAAACCTTCCCCTTCTTCTTTCCCTTTGGCTTCTCTACTCCCACGGGTGTAATCATGTTCAGTGCCGGGATACCCAATTCCTTCTCCGTATAAACTCTCCTCTTTTTCTTCAACGTAGCCAATTTACTTCCTTGCTTCTGTTGTTTTGGCGGGGCTCCCTTAGACTGTGTAGCTTTTTTGCCTTTCGATTTCGAGACTCCATCGCTTTGAGCTCGAGAAACCGTTTTGCTGTTGCGAATTCCAGAGCCGTTTGCAGCATGCTTGGATGCATTTTTATTTTTTACGGTACTGGTGCGGGAAGGCGCCATTGTGATGGTAGTTGAATTGAATGGTGTTGTGAAGAGGAATGTTTGGTGATAGGATTTGGTATGCGATAAAAGATTTACTGATATGCGATGGCTTGATGGAAATTTACATTTTTTTGCCAAGAAAAGCGGCGAGCTAGCGGACGGGTGGAGCAATGAATGCCCCCCGCGAAACTTTAGAGACACCCTTCGAGCCTACTAGACAACTATTTCGATGAATCAATGTTCAAAAGCCGTTTACTCTAGGAGTCTGGAGGTGGAACAGATATGCAGGCACTGAGTATACGAAATACGTCTATGTATATGATTTTTCTTCTAACGCTAAATTCTGATTTTTATAAATGGCTTGGTTTATCTTTTTAACCCTCCTAGTTAACTTGGTATCTCCTAACTATTCTTGGAGCCATTCAATATCCGAGTACAATATGTGCATTCATGACAAGCCAAAATCCCACACCAAATATTTCTTTTGATATCATTACATTCTCCCCTCAAGTGCTCAAAGTACCCTTTGTACTTGGAACTTCACCCTCTCTGCCCGCTACTATCGAAGTAGCCTGTCTGACTGCCACAGCCAATGCCTTGAACGCACTCTCCGCTCTGTGGTGATCGTTATCACCCCTCAAACAATCCACATGTAATGTGATTCTTGCGCCCTGTGCAAAACTCTGCAGACAATGTGGGATCATTTCGCAACTCAAATCTCCAATCTTTTCCCTCTTCAGTCCCAAATCTATGACACTGAATGGACGGTTCGAAATATCCACAACGGCTCGCGAAAGCGCTTCATCGAGAGGACAATATGCGGACCCAAAACGTGCAATGCCTACAGGGGTTCCAAGAGCTTTTGCAAATGATGTGCCGAGCGCGATACAGACATCTTCAGCAGTATGGTGGTCATCGACTAATTTTTAAATTAGCATTTGCATAGCCAAAGACATATCCCGCAGTAGAATGAATGAGAAGACGTAAAACATACTGTGCAAATCTCCTTTACAATTAATCGCTAAACTCCAACCAGCATGCTTTGCCAAAGCATGCAGCATATGATCCAAAAATCCAATTCCAGTATGGATAGCAATGTGTTGCGATTTTGATACCTGGGAAGCATGTCCCTCTTCACCACTCAGCAATTTCTTATCGGTATCCGCTGGGAACTCTCCTCCATCGAGGTTGATTGCCAGTTGAATGCTGGTCTCATTTGTGTCGCGCGCAAGCGCCGTTGATCTAACTGGAGCCATTATTGTGATTGAGATATTGAGTAAAATTTGTGATGAAGGGTTATGTATTATATCACACTTCACTACAAACAGGTACTGACTCCAAAAAATTATATCGGTCGGACTATTGATCGGAATGAGCCGAGGCGGGACCATGAATAATGACGTTCCAATCAAAGCCCACGGGATTTGAAATCCTATGATCATTCTAATTCAACCTCATTTTGCAGCAAGATAAATGCAAACATAAGGTTCAAAATGCACCAAACTGGTGGATTAAGAAACGAAGAAGCGAATGTTGCAGCTTGGGAGGCTGGAAAGGGTGCTGCAGTTGGCGGTGCAAAGGTAATTGACTCTTTATGTGTTTTTGGCAACCAGCTTTTCAGGATGTTTGTTGATTGTGATGCTGTAGTGGGGCTTGTTTGCAGCTGCATTAGGAGGTGCTGGATATGCTCTTTCTCCAATTTACAAAGGATTGACGATTCAATTCAAAGTGTGAGTTAGATTGCTGTATTGTATGTTGGGGAATAATTAACTAACAACTGTGTGGATAGATTTATCCAGATGGGCTTTATGGTTATGGGGGGTTCTCTTGAAGCGGACCGACGCATCAGAGAATATGAAGCAAAAGTACGAATGGAAAAACGTATGATCAGGGATCGAGCAGTGTGGAACCAGTTTGAAGAAGAATATGAGCAATCCGCTTCAAAGCAAGATAAATCAAGGTAAAATTGTACTCATAAGGAGTTTTCAGGGTTCTTGTACATAACCAATATCATATACGCCAGCTGTATCACAAAGCTCCAAACTCCCCAGTAATGCTTTTTCTCATATTTCCCATTATTTAGCAACGAATTGTCTTGAATCCATATTCAACTTGCAAAGCCTTGCAATACAACCACTCAATTGAAGTAGCGTCTGAACTCCTTCCAGAATCTTCATATGCGTGAATCCAATTTCCTTGATAAACTCCAATTTCGAATGCTCACTCAAAGTATTGACCGTCTTCGTAACCCTGAACATGGTGCTTATGATATCGTGACTGGAGTATCCCAAACCCCATAACTCGTTCAATGTCTCCAATGCAGAATCAATTTTGCCCTCGTAGCATGCCTTTATCATAGCTTGCACTTTGATGGGGTGAGGTGAATCCACAACCTTGAACACATTATCTCCATTGACGAGTCCAAACCCTGCAAAAGCGGACTGCAAATTATTGATAGCCTGGCGCATGTCTCCCTCTGCGCTGAAAACCAATGCAGCTAATCCATCATCACTATATTCCACCTTCTCTGTCTCGATGATTTGTAGCAATCGTTTGACTACTTGCTGATCTGTCAGTCTTGCATATCGTAAAATTGCACATCTGGATTGTAAAGGCTCGATTATCTTATTCGATTGGTTGCATGCAAAAGCAAATCGAGTAGTCGAACTGTAAATCTCCATTGTACGACGTAAGGCTTGTTGAGCTCCAGATGTCATACTATCTGCTTCATCGAGAATAACGAGTTTGTGGCGACCGGCCGGGAGTGTGACTTTCTTTTGCGCAAATCCCTTAATGCGGTTGCGCACTACATCAATACCTGGTTGTCTATGTATTAGCACAACTGGCTTATGAATCCTCTGAAGACGACATACCTCTTTCGTCACTGGCGTTCAATTCTAATACTGCCTCCTTGTATGAATCTCCCAACAGTTGCCTAGCCAGACACAGTACACTCGTCGTCTTTCCAATACCTGGCATACCAGAAATAATGACATGCGGCATGTTTCCATCTTTCGCTATAATCTTCAGTCGTTCTATTGTCTCCGTATTTCCTACTACATCATCGAGGAACACCGGTCGATATTTCTCAACCCTGGTTGCTTCTAATCAGCCTACTATTCTTGCAGGAGAATCGGGACAACATACCAGGGCAATTCATAATTTGTAACTCCATTAGTGTTGACTTTCAATGCTTTCTTTGCAGCACTAGTAGAGGACTCTCCAACTTCTGGGGCTTTGCTGGTCGTCATTTTGAGATTTTTGCTAGATGTCGAGTGAGGTTGACGCGTCCGAGCTGGAGAGACGCGATTTTCAATTTACACGACCTTGAGCCACGTGATTCATTCATAACCAGAACCACAACTTTTGCAGGAACGCAATTTTTCATAAAAATCTTTTAGACAATCACAAGCTTAATTAAGTTGATAGATTACATGAGAATAGGCAAGAGACATGTTAAAATCACCGATCATAATCATGCGCAGTCTGTTAAGTAGCACTAAAATTGTCCTCATCACGTCCATGCTATCATCTTTGTCTTTCGGCCGTCTTTCGCAATGAGATTTGCGTCTTGTTTTTGTAATTAAAACTTGAAAGTACGAGTTTGTAGATTCATGCAATGTCCATAGTTGGAAGGTTTTGCTAGTCGAATACAAGTACATCCATCATAGTCACTTCGAATTCTAAGTCTAACTACCTAGGTAGGAGTGTTTCTCTAGATGTTGAATAAGTTACCGGACGACCTTTCACTTCCGGAGAAGACTTTCGCAACGTGAAATACATTCGTTTCATATATCATACTCTCAAGTTCTTCTCAGATAAGTATCTAGACTTCACCCGAACGCCATCCAATCACACAAGAATCTTTCTCTCCCAAAATGTTTCATTGCACGTCTGCTAAATATTCTAACTCTTGCAATTCTGACATGTTTAAGAATTCGAAAATGGAGATGTAATTGAGATGATCTCCTTATAACGAATTCGAAATTTCGTGGAACTCGAAAGAGAAAAGGGGCTGCTCCAAAACTTTTGATCTTTGTTTGATTTAATGCTTCTTTGTTTACATATGGCTCGTCTGATCTTGCATCTCGGTATACTAAGGAGCGGTATGGAAGAGTGAACTGATTAAAGTAAAAGCGAATTGTTGTTTAATGGTGTTATATTGGGTGGGCACTCAGGCAGCAAATTAGTGCAGACACCACATCAGAAGATAGCCCCTGGGTAGTTACAGAGAGGTTCAGAAACGGATATCTCCAAGGAACCAAGCAGTTTTGATATAGCTATTTTTGCCCAATATCTCCTTTGCTCATAGTAGCCATTGTAGCCAATCGCCATTTCGACTATATCCTGACGGCCTCTAGAGTCTTCACAACCTTCCAATAGAATTCTTTTTCGATGCCCACTTCACTAAATTCTCGATTAGGATGCCTCTTCTCTACCATCTCACGGAAGTTACTCCCCATTTGCTTCCACACTCGTCCAGATATCTCTCTCATGATCATTCCCCCGCAAGCAAAACAACACCGCATCTCTTTATGCATCACCCATTTCTGGGGCTAGTTCTTTCTTGGCAACTTCACATATTGTTTTCCACCATGAGCATGCTGGGCCAAGTATATTGCCACGAGGTTTATGGGCGAAGACTTCCCAACGAGTCATGGCAACACGTTCCGAGGGGGTGGCAAGGGTCATGATCGGTTCCCAGAAACCTAGTTCGAGGAGAACAATACCCAAACTGTAAATGTCGAATTTAGGACGGAAGCGGGGGAAGTGCGATTGAGAGCGCTTCTGGATTATGCGAGCTATGTGAACATACATCTGGAAATGTTGGTTATTGTTTCCTCAATTGTGAAGCTTGACTTCCATCCAAATCTGCAATACCTATTTGACTACCTTCGGATGGAGAACTATATCTTTCGTCATCTGAACGTGAGTACCGCCAACCTACGAGAAACGGGTGAGAAAGGTCAACTTCGCCGGTTCCCTGGTCGCGAAAGAAAATTATA
Source organism: Botryotinia narcissicola (assembly GCA_004786225.1). NCBI lineage: Eukaryota > Fungi > Ascomycota > Leotiomycetes > Helotiales > Sclerotiniaceae > Botryotinia > Botryotinia narcissicola. The sequence continues at coordinate 11,548 of PQXJ01000367.1, read as the reverse complement.
TTGTAGCTAGATATCTTTCTATGGACCCAACCAGCACATCGAAGTTGATACAATGCGGTTGCTAAGCTGTGCGATAATTTAAACCGTTGATTAAGGGATGGAACCTTTGGGCTCTCGGATGCGTAGGCTTCACTCAGTAGGTCTTTAAGCGTAACCGGAAGCGATACGAGCGAGGCGAATGCTGTTATACGATACACAAAACCCACGAGCTCATGGGACCCTCCTTCTGGAGTATGGCCAGTTGTCGTAGTATACCCTATGCAATCTAGTACCCGAAAGCCGGCATCTGTGTCAAACGTTCGATGAAGCAGATGCGCAATATGATGACGACGAAGAATTAAATCTTCTGGGCTCAATTCAGAATGATGCGTTTCTGCTGCGGTGAGACGCCATTCTATGAGAACAGTTTGCCCAGAATCTGCTTTCAGTGAGATAGTCGATACTTGTTTGAACTGCTCATTGGTAGAGTCCCTCACAAAGTGTTGTGCGAAAATATCTGAGTCGCCCTTTGCTAGTGGAGCGTACACGGCCATCGTTCGAGGCAAAGGGACGTATAAACTTTTATTTGCATGATAATATTGTAGTTTTGGCTCCGAAAAACTTGCAAAATCGCTTGTTGGGATTTGCATGCTTTTTTGTCCACTTTTGGCCCAAGTGGATGACTTGGTGAATGGCGTTGGAGATGTGTGGCCTTCAGAGTCTCGAACCTTGTTTTTTTCATCATTTCTGAGTAACTCAGGTATCTGAATATTGTTCTCATGTCGAAGTAGAATGATCTCCGCAGATTTTGTATCGTTGTGGTCTATAAGATGCTCTAACTCAACCTCCATAAAATTGGAGTCAGAACCGTACTCCAACTTACTCTCCTCAACAGCGCCGACTATCTCACCAATTAACCCTCTCATTAGACTATTTTTCTCTCGCCTAGGAAGCAGTTTCTGGGGACTATCATTGAGATTGGTAAGCCTAGATAGTAACTCCTCCAGGCCAGTCTTGTCTTTGAGTGCCCATCGTAACTTTGAGTAGACACTGTTCGACGAGGATACCTCTTTCTCTTTGGCAGAATGCTTTGCACTTATCTTCGCTAGTAGCTGGTGAGCAGAGATTCGAGGTTCTGGGGCCATAAACTCAGTAGCACTTGCAGTTCCTCGATTCTCCTCCAGTTTCCCGTATTTCTGCCCGATTCTTTTCCATTCATCTAGAGCCTCATGAATCCTTCCCAATATTTCAACAGTCAAAGATTTCAGGCCTGGGATCTCGTGATCCTCATCTACAGTATCCAGTAATGTGATGTCATTAATTTTCCTACTATCAATTGGGATAGTCTCAATTCCTTCAACCAATCCCCAATATCTCCCCCACATTAACAAACGAATCCCCTCGATACGAAACTGTATATTCAAAGTCACGATTGTGTCCCCAATTTCATAGCTGTGTCCAGGGTTCGATAACCGTGGACGCACGTCTGAAATATCGATGCGACAGATGCAGCACCTATGGCAAAGCCTGCAACTTCCATAGGTAATTGATTGAGCAATGCGGTGTATGTAAGGACTTAGTTATTGAAGAATATTTTATCTTAAGAACGCTTTGCGGGGATGGAATGGGCTTTTGTGGCCGCCTGATGAAGGCTGAGCTGATTTGTGGCTATACAACTGCATGCATGACTTTTTACGCCGGGGGGCTGCTTACTGCCCGCTCATAATAGCCAAGACATTGATCTCAACATATATATCTCTACGGATACGTCTTTCTCCCGTCAGACAACAGAATACTTTTTTGAACCATTGTTCTTGTCAGTATGGTCGAAGGAACTGAACAGCCGACATATAGTGATCCGGATGCCACATTTCGATGGCTTAGCAATTATTTCGACGATGAAAGGTATTCTCTTGACAGCCAACTCTGGTCGGGGCACACAAATCACTTGATTGCAAACTCAACCAGACTCAAAGTGGTGAATCGAGATTATTGTATGATTCGGCCTGTTGGAAGAAAAGTATGGCATACTCCAATTCAAAGTGTGAGGAATGGCTGCACTTTGGAAATCTTTTACTCTGATGCAGTAATAGTGGATCAAAATGCTTTCACTGTTCACGACGGTATATACAAGTCGGATCAAAGCGCTTTTGATCAGTTTCAAGACTTTTCTCGAAGTCAAATTCAGAGACTCATGAAACAAAAATACAGCATCCTATATTCCTCCGAGCGACAATCTTCAACAATGGATTGGATTCCAACAGCAAGACAGTATAATGTTGAGATGAAGCCTGACAAGTGGGAGATTCGGCTTGCTTTCTTCTTTGGTGAGAATTTTGATGCATCACAGATTTGTGCCGACACAAGGAGACGGAGAAGAAATATGGTAAATCGTGAAGAGAAAGAGGTCCCAATTCAAAGGATATTGGGAGAAAAGTACTTAAAGTTATTCCAAGCACGCTGGTCTACTGGATTATTAGAAAATACTAAGACGAAGGTGGATATATTGGGTAATCCGAATTACTCATTAAAGCCTGCATTTTTTGACCACCCTGAGGCTTTGCGAGGAAGGAAGCGGAAAAGTAAATTACGACAGTCGCTGAGCCAGATTCCAGACAGAAGTCCAAGTCAACCTTCATCCAGTTTTCCCGAAGGCTCTCAATTATTATTTTCAAAATTTGACTTCCTAGATTTGCCTGCCAATCCGATTTCCTTTGGCCGAGGTAGGCCAAAGAGACGGGAGCGTCGAAAGAATGGTAACACTTGCGGAAAACTCGAGGATAAAATAAGAGTTAACGAACCGAGAAGACTCACAATTGGCGAACCTTCAAAGTGAATGTCAGTTCTTGAGTCAAGAATTATCCAAAGTACAGGGAAGTGGCAATATTTTAAAATAATCGAAGCCAACTTTGTGCAAGGGAACGAATTAGTCATAGGTTTTGAATTTCCTGACGAAGACAGTGACAGTCTTGACTCAAAATCCACCAAATACCAGTATCCAGATAGTGCTAAAGCATCTAGGCTTCGAATTACGATCAGAAACTTGGCAACTACATCTGAAGACGTCAAGAAAGTCTCATATCGAGTTTTTTCATATCGTCAACTTTGTGATCAGCACTTAAAGAATGATCGTCAATCAGGAAACAGAGCAAGTTACAGTCCTGCCTCTCTAGATCCAAACATAACTGTCGGAGGTCAAGATTTCTCTTTGTACAACAAGACAACAGAGATTGTCCTGAGTCGTCCAAATTTATTAAAGCAATGTAGCAACCATAATGTTTACATCTGCGAGTTACGGGATGAAAGTAGTATCTTGAATGAGAATCAGAATCAAAAGTCCTTGCAAAAAATAATTGGTGTAATCGAAGCCGAAATTTTCAAAATATTGCCTACCAATCTTAAGTCGAGGGAAAACCTTGGTCAATGTAGAAATGATGACGGTGGTTCTGTTCACCTTCCTGATCAACATTGGCCGAAGTTCTCGATGCTTCTTGAGAAATCTTGGAACATTGGAGGATATCGAAATTTACCTCATTCTTCGAGCTATTACTCAACTAATAATTCCAATTTGGCCATTCCTCACTACAGGACTAAACATGGTTATTTGGATCCTGATCATTTCTCTTCGGACTTGTATCTAAATAGATTCAGTCCTATAAATTCTAGCAATTTGCCTTCAGATTTGATCGAAAAGTGCTGGAGAAGCGATTGGACTTTTAACCCAAGTCTCCTTATTCTTCAACTTGTAATGGATCCCTCAAACGTTTTTAACACCTCAAAGTCATTGGGCTCAATCATGATTCAATGTGATTGCCCCAAGTCGCAAGATTACCAACACGATGTGAAGTTTGATGAGATGGTGGCCGTTGATTATGTCAATAAACACTGGGTCAAGGGGCCATCTAATGGCTGCGTGTGTAACCCTAGACACGAAGATCTGGCAGAAAAGAGATACGAGGTTGGTTATACGGGCGTAGCGTGGTGGCTTTGAAGACCCATCTACCTGGGCCGATACCCGACGTATTATACTGATGTAATTTCCAGATACTTCCAAACATATTTCACTACGCCAATCTGCCCCCAGAGATGTTGTGGTCGACTAGGAAATCTATGCATACGCACGCATGCCCTGCTAAGCCTATATATCATGATTTTATGACGCCAGACGCAAGAGAAAAGCAGCTTTATGAGTATGAAAAGGAAAAGAAGGATCCTAAGTATAAAGCAATGAATGCTGAGAGAGCATTCGAAGTTGGCATCTTTCATCTTATGGGACTAGGCATCACAAAAAATATTCAAAAGGGATTAGAATCGATCCGACATGCTGCCGAATTAGGATCCTCGCGAGCAAGAAATATTTATTCATGTTTACTCGAAGTGTATAACGTTGAGAGAACTTCCAAGGATGAGCTTCCAGTAGAATGGTTCATTGATGAATCGCAGAAGCAGGTGGATCCATGCTTTCTCGACTTCTGGTATAAAGATCGAAGTATTTTCAGAGTAATTCGGGAGCAAAGAAAATTTAAGTATTGTCCAAAAGGAAGGCAGACGTTGAGCTACAATGAGGAAATAGCGCCATATTATAGTATGGAGGATACACAGCTCTTAATTCAGCAAGTAAATGAGACTCGTGGACGTTACAACTCGGGCGACACTCAACACAAGGGAGGCGAAGGAAAGGACAGAAACGCCAAAAAAGAATTTCGAGATTCTATCTATTTTTTCAGGAATGATCCTGTGATATATTCAGACTACGACCTTGGTCCCCGAGCTTTCACCTCCCTCCTCCACATTGCTGCTCTTTTTAGTTTCTATTCTGCTATTGTTGCACTTCTAAACTATGGCTTTGATATAGATGCCATCAGCCGTGAAACAATCATCGCCACACATTTACTCTGTGCACTATATCGCGGCCATAGCAACATTGCCGAGCTTCTCATTGAGAATGGTGCAAGTTGCCAGCCGGCGTTTCTATGGTCAACAGTTGAACGTCCTGGATTTGCGCCTCCTAGTCCTCTACATTATCTCGTATATATTGATAAGTCCAGCGATGCCACGAATCTAGCGGAATTATTGATCAAAAATGGCGCGGACATTAATTATAAATGTCTCTTGCAAAACTTACCGCATTGCAATTTTCTGGAGGCATGGACTCCTGGGGATTCAGTTACGCCACTTCTTTGGGCGATAATTTATGAAAAGCCGCAGCTTGTCAGAATACTACTGGCGCTTGGTGCAGAGTTGGCGCTTGGTGCAGAGTTCGCGCGTGGAACGTTTCTTATGCCGTCAATAGCGGAATTAGGCGAGGAAATAAAGAGAGTAGAAGGTAGTTTATTGCTAGAAACGCCTTGCACAAATCTAGAGATTTTGGAGATGTTCTTTGCTAGAGCTAGGGTTCCAGGGATATCATCAGAGCTCTCGCAGACGCCTTTGGGTCTTTTGATCTGCGAGTATGACGGGCCCCAACGAAGATTACGTCGAGGATTTGAATGCTGGGAGAAAATTAGAAAGGCCCTCTCACTTTGTTTACAATTGCAGCCTGGAAATGAGGATGCTGCATTGCATGAGGCTGTGAGATTCGGCCATGTTGATATTGTTCGATATTTCCTTGGGAAATTTGAAAGTAATGTGCAGAGTCAAAATAGGGGGCTTACCTATCTTCATACTGCTGTTCTATATGGACATATTGAGATGGTTGAATTTTTACTCTCTGAGGGAGCAGAAGCACATATCCGAACGGATAAAAGGCAGTTGACTTGTTATCATTTATTGATGATGAGGCCAAGAGACGGAGAAACATTACGTCGAACGTTAGAGTTCTTGTCAAATTGCAAGCCGGCGATTGAAGTTGATGCCAAGGAAATGATAAGTTCTCTTACAGCACTTCATATGGCAGTCAGGAATGGGAATCTTTACGGTGTGGAATGGCTCTTGAAAATGGGTGCAGACAGGAATATTTCAGTGACTGATCAGCTAGAACTACTATCTACTGGTATCAGAGGATATCTCGGCCAAGTAAAAGATTGCCCTCGACTATTCACAGACAAACTTACAATTCTGGGGGAAGCGGTTGCTCAATATATCCAAGACGGCTACTACAAACCTCAATACATTGCTGCTCTTCTCGACACTTTCCTTGCGAAATATGATGGAACACTCTCGTTGGAAAATTTACTAATTGATGGGGGGTCCAGTATCAGTCTTCTTCATCTTTTATCCATCATTCCTTTTCCTACTCCTGATCGAAGTGTTCACACGTGGAATGGATGTATTACAGATGATAGCGACGATGAAGATACCCCTATAGTTTCTAACCTGGAATGCCTATCACTCCTAGAAAAAGTGTTAGATCGTACTCCAGCACCTCTAGTCAACACTCGTGATCTGCACGGTGATACACCTCTTCATTACGCATGTGCCGCGTGCGAAATCTACGCCATAGAGGCCCTCCTATCTGCAGGTGCGGATCCTTATGCTCAAAACAATTTTGGTCTTCGTCCTATTGAGGTTTTATGCTGGACTAGGATTTTCTGCGGAGGCCAAAGTTTTCGGGTCAGATTTGACACTGGGAAACAGGGGTATCCAGTATATAGGCAGAGAGAAGTGAAAGAAAATCAAGTAAAAGAAGCGGTTGTTCACGAGGGATATACATTAGGAATGAAGAGGGCATTTGAAGTCTTTGAAGATTGGGGATGTGTTGTAGATGCGAGTCTAAAGAGCTTAGCTCTAGCGTGGGGAGTTCTGAGAGAGGGATACGCGTCGGAGGAAAGAGGGTTGGGATTGAAGAGGATGAATTATCTGAAGGAGGAAAATGTGGGCGAAAAGAATAAAACGCACGACAAGAATGACAATGTTGACGAGAAAGAAGACGTCGACAAATATATATGTAAGATATTCTTAGAGTCATCTCGCTATTGAAAGTTTACGCTCAGGGCTTGCTCTTTGAGCTATCGTGAGATTTCTCACTCAGAGAACTCGAAGCGAACTTCAAGCTCAGATTTGTAGGTAGCTATTGAACTACTACTTCTTCAATTCATAAAATCGAAACTGCACTTGAATTTGCTCAAGCAAATTCAAGTCAAATATGAGATATGCAACAAAACTTTTAATACTCTCGGATATCAAATGTATGATATTTCTGGATAGTGAAGACTCAAAGTAAGTAACCCATTCGTTGAATTGAATTTTTAGCAAATTGACGGTTGGAACGGCCGTATATTATCGAACATTCAGATACGAAATAGATCTTCTGTTTCCAAGACTGTTATTTGAATTAATGGGCAATGATCACAACAGCGATTCTGCTGTTGATTTCTTGACATACTCTGTGTCGTTGGAAGTCAAGGATCTCAACAGTAGTCTCGTGACATGCACATCATGTACCCCGCTATCGGACGGCAGCATCATTCAAATATGAAATAGAGATATCATCATTATATGAACGATCTGTATACACAAAATTCAATAGAAGCTGCTTGTATCAAAGATGGAACGTGATGATAATTCTCAGGGTGCAACTGCATCTCGAGGTATAGCTACCTCACAAGAAGACATTACACATGATCGAGAATCATTTACTCTCGATACCACTTACCCCGATATCGATCCCAGACAAATAGAATCGAAGCACAAACGAGCATCTGTCTTGATCGGTTCCGCAATCTTACAATTACCCATATGGGGCAAGTCTCATCCTCAATCCTCAACTCCATATCCTAACACTCCCAGGTTTCGCCATGAACTACGGAGTCCTCCAAGAATACTACTCCACAAACTGGACGCTCCAAGGAAACCTCGCCATAACCGGTATCATCGGCACCACATCCAACGGCGTTATGTACCTCTCCATGCCCTTTCTTTTCCTACTCTTCACCAAGCGCTGGGCCCGCTATCGACAGACCGCCGCTCTAGCCGGCGCGCTCCTCGCCTGTCTCAGCTTCGTGCTTTCCGCATGGAGTACACAGGTCTGGCATTTAGTAGTCACCCAAGGCATCCTCTCTTCATTCGGCTGCGCTCTAATCTACAGTCCCACCACCTTATCCCTCGGAGAATGGTATTCCACCCACAACCGCGCCGTTGCATATGGCATCGTCCTATCCTGCAAAAACATCGTCGGTTCCGCATGTCCATTTCTGCTCCGCGTGTTACTCGATAAATATGGATTTCGCACTACGCTACGCATCTGGGCTGCTCTTCTCATCGGAACCAGTATTCCCGCAATCTATCTAATTCCCACCCATCCCTCCAATGTGACCTCATCGCATCAACGACCCCGAAAAATTCCCTGGGACTTCCTCCATCATCGAACCTTCTGGATCTACACCATCGCCATCATTCTCCAAAGCAGCGGCTACGGAATCCCGCAAACATATCTAAACACCTACGCCCACGACGTAACGCTCCTTTCCCAAACCACCGCGACTCTCCTCCTTACTCTCTTCAACATCCCCGGCGTGCTATCCTCCTTTTTCTTCGGATACCTAAGCGATAATAAACGATTCCCCCTCTCCGCCACAACCGTCACATCCATCTCCGCGCTCGCATCCGCGCTCTCCGCATTCCTCTTCTGGGGTTTGACGTCCCAAGGAAGCATGGCACTACTCGTTCTCTTCTCTCTGACTTTTGGTTTTTTCGCCGGCGGGTACAGCGCGACCTGGGGCGGGATCCTGAAGGAAATGGAGCGCGAAGCCGCGGAGAGGAATGAACCGATTGATACCGGTGTTCTCTATGGGCTTTTGAATGGAGCGAGGGGGATTGGTTATGTGAGTGGCGGGTTAGCGGGCGTGCCGTTGTTGAAAGCGGGAAATGTAGGCGCAGGCTTGGGACATTTTGGGTATGGGACGAGTTATGGGCCGTTGATCATTTACACAGGGTTTTCGTCTGTGTTTGGGGGTTGGGGGTTGGTGTGGAAATGGAAGAAGTGGGTTCATTTCTCGTAGAGAGTTAGAATTACACATTGGGTAGGTGGTAGTTTACTGTGCTTAGGTTCTTGTATATAGTGTTGAGAATTCTTTCGAAAGACGGGATATGGCTTGAAGACAAACAAGTTTGGTAAAGAATATACCACCAGGAAAATAGATGTAGAAACACAAAAATCAAATCTGCATTCCATCAATTAAGCATCCACGAAACCCTCCTAATAAACCACTACAAATTTATTCAGCCAACTCATACAAAAATATTCACCCACAACCCTTCATCCCAGCCCCAATGAGCCTACGCATACACAACTTCCAAAATAGCACCCGCAGAGCTCCCTCAAATCCCTCAAATCAGCCTGCAGTATACATTTAAGAGCACACCTCATCCTCGCACCAAACGAAGAGCTATTCGGACACCACACTACCAACATACCATCTAGATCTCTCACTTGAAAGTCTTCACCTGAGCTTTATATATCTAATCACAATGCCAAAACACGGGCATGCACCCCAGTGAGCTTCGACTTCGATTCACCCTCCTTGAGCTTCCCCAAATGAAGTTTGCGTCCATGTTTAGCTCATCTCATATTGACCAACACTGATACCACCTAGCAGCCATATTCTTAGACATAACCGCCTGCAACATCTGATGGTAGTATTCATTCAGTAATGTCCAGATGCACGATTTGTGTGTAAAAATATTCTCCGTTAATTCATTTCATCCATTAATATCCCTATACAATCTACCTCTTTCTCGTTTTTCTATCCCAGGAAACCCTATCCCATAATTACAAATATCATATCATCTTAACATATACCCTGATAGTCCCATCCGAATCCCAATAAATGTATGTGATCATACCGAACGATCCAACAATTCATATCTATCTTTCCCACTGACTCTTCTCCAAAGAGCCATCCCCCTCCTCGACGATTTGCCTGATCGCACCACCCACATATTCCATGCCAACCACAGAAATCCACCTACAACTCCCGCGATCGCAAAACCGGCGACCGTGAGCAAGAACCAATGTTTGCCCATCCAGAAAATCGTCTGTGCGTCTTTTCCATGCCAGCTATTGCCTTTGACGACATTGAAAAAACTCCATGCGTGTTTATTGTATTCATCTGGCATCAGATTACGCACGCGGCCTGCTTCGTCGGTAACAGTTCGCATGTATTCGATCCAGAGGACGGAGAGGAAGAGCGGGCCGGTGCTGTACATGACGGTGATGTATGGCATGCCCCAGTTTCTGTTGTATGCTTGGAGAGATTCGATGACGCGGAGGAAGAAGGGATGTTGAGGGACGGATCCCATGGCGTCGTTACTGATTCCGGTGGGAATTGTTCTGCGCAACCAGGCGGGATAGCTGAGGAGGGGATCGAGACGTCGTTTACAGCCGTCATCGAGATCGATATATATGCCTCCGTAATGTGCTAATACGAAATAGCGGATAGAATCTGCGCGTTGGATTGGGAAGGGGTAACTGTCGAATGTATCGAGGAACCAAGGATATTCCGTTGCAATGAAAGCTCTTGAAGCTTCATCTGTCCATAACTGTAATGAATTAGCATGTCATTCCCTTTTCCTTCTCCCCATAGACTAAAGTGAACATACCTTATATTCATAATCATCATGCAGTTCAATACATGATTGTTGTCCCGCCTTCCATCGCTCAGGAATCGACTCATTGATATATGTCTGATGAATGATCTTCGGGATAAGCTGTGTGCGATTCTCGATCAATTCAGAACCTGGCGCAGGTATCTCGGAGCGGTGAATAGCATCTGCAGCTCCATCTATGAAGAGTAGTGATATGAGGGTGCTGAAGGCATTTACAAGGAAACCGATTACTACAAAATTGATGACCAGGAATAGAAGAGTACCACGCCTCATGGTGAGGTTGGGTAAAGAATCGAGAATATTACAAGCTTTTCCCCCAAGGGCTTCAATGTCTCAATTGTATCGTAGTTATAACGAGTGAGCGTTGTGATAAAAGTTGTTCGATAAGGGGTCGTAGGTAAGGGTCTCGAGATAACGGAGGGGTTGATTAGAGAATTTGTAGAATACTCTAGGAGAGTAAGAATCAAGGAATTTCCAAAATAAGCTATGGCATCTGTTAAAGGAGTGTTGGTATGGTAGGTAGGTAATATTGAGTTGGTCGTAGGATTTAAAAAAGGACAGGACCAGACTGTTTTCCAAATTTATCAAGAAAGATGTTTTTGGTTGAATAAATGGAAATTAATTAATAAAGTTCACTAATGGTAAAGAGTAGACCTGGAAGTGAAAGGGGAAATTAATGCATCCACACGTGTATGCACCACAAAGATAGGGATAAGAACTGATTTGGTGGGACAAAGAATATCTATCGTATTTCGTATTTCGTATTTCGTATTTCGTATTTTGTAATTTTGTAGATATCTGTGTGTACCTTAGGTATCGACTGCGTATATATGGAGTAGGTGAAATGATAACAGTGAAGGATTTACTGTAGTCCAGACTAGATGGGATCAGAATGGTGAGTACGATATAGAATAATAAGTTGAAGATACAAAAATGATACCGGTAGTGTATTTCGCACCAGATGATCTATAACACTACGAGACTACCTAAGCTATCTTACATTACTTAGTTGAAAGGGGGGGGG